>CM065640.1:61387969-61412969 GCA_033220585.1 Dipteronia sinensis | reverse complement strand
GTTTGAAGCCGAAAAGATTGAAGGCCGAAATTTTTGAAGCCGAAAAGATTGAAGGCCGAAATGTTTGAAGGCTGAAATATTTGAAGCCGAAAAGATTGAAGGCTGAAATGTTTGAAGGCCGAAAAGTTTGACTTCCTTGATGTTTTTAATTTGTTAAACTTTCCTTTTTCTTTGTTGCCTTGGGCACAATTCTAGGGCTGGTCTTCTGTGGCCTTAGTACTATAAATTGTACCATTTTATTTCAATAAGAGGCAGGTTATTTTTGATAAAAATTGAGAGCAATTTCTCTTTGGTTCTTTGAGAACTAATTGGAACTTATCAGAATTCTTCTGTGGCGTTCCTTCCCGACTTATCAATCAAGTATTCCATCCTTGATTGTGGCGTCTTCCTCTATACCAAGGTTCGCATCTCGTTATAGGTGTTGGGTCACGGTTTCCATTCAAACTAGTCCATAGAACGGTCTTAGTCTCCAAACGACGAAGATCGTATCAGAACTACTTGAACCTGAAGTTCCCAACCGCTGAAGCCTTCGATCCTCGTAGGGTGAATCAATACCTCCGAATCTCAGATGCTACTCCTCGTAAGTGTCACTGAATCGTCTTGCTTTGTCTTGTTGACTAGCTTGGTTGTGACGTTTTCCTTTTTTGTTTTGTTTACTCACAGTTTTTGTTGTTGAGCCAGCTTCCCACGACGTCCAACGTTCTCCTTAGGCTCGAACTCCTCTTCCCTTTACTGGGGGCACCGGCTCTTGCTCAATCTACCTCCCTAGCTGGGTCTAAGATGGCTAACCTTGCATCGCGGGCTTTTCAGGCTTTAGGTAAGGCTCCCCAAGCTGTTGGTCCAACCACTTTTGCCTCTTTTGTTGTTGTTGCTAAAGTTGCTACTCCCTCGATTTGTCCTCTTGATTCTGCTACGCTTCTAACCCCCTGAGCTTTGGAGGACTTTGAAACAGGTGTCGCAGAGATTCCTCCTAGCCGTTCCTGCCCTCAGTCGAGCTCGACGGGGCAGGATGAAGTCCTGGAACAATTCATCGCGTTCTGTCCGGGCGGTGGGATCTCCAGGATGGCCTCAATGCCCGTGGATGTCTTGCTCACCAAGGGGTCTACTTTCTTAGCTGAGGTAATTGTATTTTCTTCACACTGCTTCTGCCAGCTTGTTCAATTTTTAACCCTGGTTTTGTATTTTATAGGCCTTCAAGTTAAATGTAGCCATGGGCCACCAGGTAACCCTCCTTCGTGACCGGGCTGTTAAGGCTGAAGCCAAAGCCGAGAAAGCCATGGGATTGCTCAAGAGGGCTCAGACCCTAGTAGAAGAGATGACCTCCAACCAAGGAAAAATTGAGATATGCTGGCCGAGCTTTATTGTGATCATGAGAGGGCGAAGCAGTCTTATGATCAAGAATGTCTCAAATCTACCCGGCGGGCCAGGCAGAGGGATTCTTGGAAAGCTGAGGCTAAGAAGTTGGACCTCGAGAATCAGGCTTTGACTGCTCAGGTGACCAAGCTGCAAGCTGACGTGGAGACCTCCTTTAGTGATGGATATTTCTACGCTTCCTTTCAGGTCACAGAGGCTCTCCCTTTTCCCTTTGATCTATCATCCATCGCCGGTTGGGATAGAAATGAGATAATGATTAAGGCTGCTGAGTTGTCTCGCCCTGATGATGATGAGGCAGTTCCTTCGAGCCAAGCAGGAGCTAGAAAGCAGCCTGTCCAGGCAGATCCTCAATTTCGTCCTTCTATCTTTACTACTTCAGGTCCTGGGGAATCTTCAAGTAAGGTTTTGTCCTCACGATCCAAAGGAGATCAGCCAGGAGCTGGGGAAGGAGCTAGGAGCCCATATGAGGAACCCTCTATAATGGAGATGGAGGTCGATAGGAGCCAGACGGGGTCTATGGCTGCCCTTCTCGATGCGGCTATCCCGCCTGAGGTTATGGCAGTGATTAATGAAGTCCTGAAGGAAGATCTTGCTGATCAACAGGAGGAGCCTCTGAATGGAGGGATGGTTGGCGAGGATAACCAAGATGGGCAACTACCTGAAGGGGGGGTTGATGGTGAGGATCAGCATGAGGGAGGAGAATCAGCAGAGGAAAATCAAGAGAGTTCCAAAGCTTGACGCGGCCTATTCATGATTGGCCTTGATTGCCTGGAAAAGAGGGTGGACACCCAGTTTTACTCTTGATTAGTTTAGTTTTTTTTTTTGTAGCCCGTGCTCGGGGGTTAGGCTCTCCGTTTGATAGATGTAGCCTTACCAGGGGATAGGCTCCTCTTGTCTTTAATGAGACTTGTCTTTAATGAGAAACCGATTCGCTTGAGAAACTCTTGTTTTATTCCTGGTCCCGACTAGAAACCAAAACTGCATCCTTGATGATAATTTGTTCATACTTCATTCTGACTTTTGTAGGGAATTCTTATAAGGATGATCTTGATCCTGCACTCGAAAACAAATATTTATATTTAAATCCGTTTTAGGAGAGGTAGCCCGATCGAGGCATCATGAGGGCTGTTTAGCTATTTCCTAGTCTCGAGGTCCGGCTGGCAATTATGTTCTTATACTCAGACCCTTCTTGGGGGTGGTAGCCTGACCAAGGCATCATGAGGGTTATTTAGTTATTTCCTGGTCTCGAGATCCGGATGGCAACTATGCTCCTGCACTCAGACCCTTATTGGGGGTGGTAGCCCGACCAAGGCATCAGGAGGGCTGTTTAGCTATATCCTGGTCTCGAGATCCGGATGGCAACTATGCTCTTACACTCAGACCCTTCTTGGGGGTGGTAGCCAGACCAAGGCATCATGAGGGCTATTTAGCTATTTCCTGGTCTGGAGATCTGGATGGCAGCTATGCTCTTACACTCAGACCCTTATTGGGGGTGGTAGCCTGACCAAGGCATCATGGGTAGTGAGGGGGCTTCCCCGGCTAGTCACTGGTCTTGAGGTGCCTATGTTGAATTTCCTAGTCGAGGATGTAGATACTAATGTTGAACATAGTCAAACATACAGAGGGAAAAAATGACTTTATTGATGATCGAGATGTAGTACATCTTTATCAGGGATTCTAATGAAACCTAAATGGGGGTAATCTGCTTGAAAACCCCTACTCAAGGGTAGAATTTCCTCAAGTGATCTGCGTTCCAAGTGTGGTCGATGGGTCGTCCATCCATGTCTTCGAGTTTGTAGGCTCCATTGTGAGCAACTAACTTTATCAAATATGGCCTTTCCCAATTGAAGCTTAGGACTCCATCTGACCTTTTCCGAGTATTCAGGGTCACTTTCCTAAGCACCAGATCCCCTTCTTTGAAATTCCAGGATTTGACCTTTCGGTTGAAATATCTGGAGATCTTGCTCTGGTAGATTGCCACTTTCTCCGCTACCGGTCTTGTTTCTCTTCTAGGAGGTCCAGATTAGCCCGGAGCTTGACCTCGTTAATTTCGGGTTCAAAATGTTGCACCCTGAATGAGGTTAATTTTTGCTCGATGGGGAGGACTGCTTCAACCCCGAAAGCCAGGGAGTAAGGTGTCTCCAAGGTAGCTGTTCTCTTTATAGTCCGGTATGCCCAGAGGACTTCTGGCAGATCTTCGGCCCATATGCCTTTTTTCTGCTGTAGTTTCTTCTTCAGAAGCTTCTTGATAGTCTTATTGGTGGACTCCACCAGCCCATTAGTTTGGGAATGAGCTACTGAAGTGAGCCTGAGGTCGATCCCCAATCTTTTTCAGAAATCTTTGAATCGCGCGTTGTCGAACTACTTACCCATATCGGTTATAATGATAAGAAGGGTCCCAAATCTACATACCACATTGGTTTTGATGAACTTGGTTGTATTCTTTTCTGATATACTAGAAACAGGCCCTGCCTCAACCCATCTTAAGAAATAGTCGATAGCCACGATAGCATATTTCACCTATCCGGGAGCGGTAGGAAGCGGTCTGACTAGGTCGATCCCTCATATGGAAAATGGGTAGGGTGAACTTAGAGAGGACAGTCGCTTAGGTGGCTGGTGATTCAAGTTTGAAGTCCTTTGACATGGCTCGCAAGATTGTACAAAGCTTCTTGCGTCTCGATGGATGGTCGGCCAGTAGTACCCCATACGAAGCACTTGATATGCTAGAGCTTCTCCACCGATGTGGTTCCCGCAGTCCCCAGAGTGAACCTCTCTTAGTGCCCATTTAGCATCGTCAAGATGCAAACATCTAAGTAAGGGGAGGGATCTACCCCTTCTGTAGAGGTACCAATTTACCAAGCAATATCGGACCGAGAGTCTTTTAATCCTTCGGGCTTGATCGGGCTCCTCGGAGCTCTCCCTCTAGGAGGTAGGCAACGATCGGGTCCATCCAGCAAGGCTGACGATCTAGGGAGCAGATTTCCTTATTTGCGGCTATGCTTGGTTGGGAGATCACTTGGAGGGGAATTCCCTGTGGTAAGGACTGGCCTCCATTTGCAGCTATCTTAGCCAGAACATTCGCGCGGTGGTTTTGGTATCGAGGCACCTGATCGATCTTGAACCCCTTAAACTTATTTTTTAGCAACTGAGCTAGCTTTAAGTAGGCAGCCATGTTATCTCCCTTTGCCTGATACACCCTAGACACCTGATTGACAACAAGCAATGAGTCGCTCTTGATTTGTAGGTAATCAACCTCTAGTTCAATGGCTGCCTTCATCCTTTCTAGGAGGGCTTCATACTCTGCTTCATTATTTATGGCTTTGAACTCGAATCTGAAACAGTGACAGAATTCAGTTCCTTCCGGCTCTATTAAAACTCCGCCAGCTCCTCCCCCAGCTTGTCTGAATGCTCCATCTGTATAGAGGGTCCAGGACTTGTAGCCTTCCGGCCAATTTTCGATCTCGGAGGTCTTTTCATGGATCTCATTTGGTGCTGTGGGATTCACTTGACCTGGGAGCGCTGAAAATTCTGCCACGAAGTCTGCCAAAGCCTGTGCCTTAATCGTGGTCCGGGGCTTATATTTTAAATCTAACTGAGTGAGCTCTAGGGCTTATAAGACTAGCTCAACGGTGGAATCAGGGATTACCCGTAAATCATAGGGAGGGAGCCTCTCCCCAAAGGGACCAGGAGCCGAGACCCGACGCTCCCCCGCAGCACCGCCGGTCGTTTCTTTGTCGGAATCATCATCAACAATATCTAAAGGGTGGTCGGGATGATTGGAGAACCCAGTCCCGATAGATACGTTCCTACTGGATCGCCGATGTTGTGATGTGGGCGGGGAATCATCACCGTCAGAACTCCTCCCAGCCCGTTTCCCCAGACTAAGACTGACGACCTCCTCGCCGTCGAATATGGAATCATTTGAATCACGACTGTGTTTCGACATTATAGAAGACGAAGAATGAAGAAAGAAGCAAGCTTGGGGAAAAAACTGGGGAAATATTTCTCAACAAAAGGTTCTTTTCGCTCGAGAAGATGTGAGGAAGACGAGGAGGAAAACAGGCATATATATAGGCAGGAAGGCAACAGCTCACGTTACCAGGATACTCGTTTGGTAACGGTAAAAATTGACTCGGTAACGTAACCGGGTTAAACTCTAAAGCGAGCTAATCATCTCATGCCATATCATTTACGCAGTTAAGAGGAAGATCTCCCCAAGATCCTGGTAACGGTAAAAAATCTCGGGGACTGCCGTAACTTGATCAGATTGATTCGAAGATAAAATAGTCGGTTCACAACACGTCACTGAAATGAAGAAATTTCCAAAAATTTCAGTAACGGTAAAAGAGGAAGATTTCCCAAATAAAGTGAGAATCTGACCTCAACCCCGAGCTCGACGTCTGGTGTTCAAGTCAGAGGGGACTTCTGTTAATAGCCAAAATTGGCTAAGGACCAAAGGGAAATTTTCCACTTACTAGACCTGGTTCCATACCCGAAAGTTTCACCTAAAGACCTCTATATCTAGAGCCAAGCTACGATGCCGCCCCAGGCACAAGGGCGGGCTCCAGAAACATCTGGGATAAAGCCCGGACCCGAGAACTTCCACCAGGAGACCTCTCTATCCAGAGCCGAACTGCGATACCACCCCAAGAACAAGGGCGAGCTCCGGAAACATCCAAGATAGAACCCGGAATGATAGGGCTTAGCCCGCATCATCAAAACTAGAAGCTCCCCGAAGTCAAGGTCATCTTGCAAATGCTCAAGAAACCCGTCTGTACCTCGTTGACACAGAAGAATGTCCCTAGAAGGCCGTGAGGTGAGTCGAAGCCACACCCAGCTTCAAAAAGGTCAGTCAAGGCCATGTCTAGCTTCGGAAAAGTCAAGAGAAGCCAGATCTGGCTCCAAGCTGGATGAAACTTCTCAGACATCAAGGTCGAAATACTAAACAACCTCCCTGGTTGATGCATCATACCATATTCGTCATGTCCCATGACTCCTATAAGGATCGAACCTCCCTGGTTGATGCATCACACCATATCCCACGACTCCTATAAGGATCGAACCTCCCTGGTTGATGCATCATACCATATCGTCACATCCCACGACCTCTATAAGGATCATACCTGGAAACGTCATCTACATGCAGAACAAGTAATAAAATCCAAAAAGGAAACAAATTGATCTCCACCACGATACTCTCAATTCGGGCGTCAATCCAAAAGTCAAATGATTTAACGCAAGAAATCCCGCCCGAAAAGGAAGAGACTGAGACAATCACTGAGACAATCAAGGGAGAATCAGTCTGTTGACCTACAAACCATGTATAAATAGAAAAGAAAAGAAACGAAAAAGGAGACTACTATTCGACAGGCATACGACTAGCAATCGACCATTTACCAAAGAAAGTTGAGAGAAATGAGAGAAAAATCTTTGTACTCGTGTACCATGCATGTCAAATAAAAATATTCTTGTTTATTTATCACTAGATAAATCATTGTCACACATATAAATAATTTCGGCCACCACCTACGTGGTAGTGGTCTCGAGGGCGTTAACAAAGATTTCTCATCCCGAGTAAAATTCCCGTTAACACCAGGAAATCCCCCCAAGTCGGGATTACCTTGCAATCTCTCCAAAAGCTCTCGCCTATACCTCGCTGACACAGTGGGGTGTCCGTAGGAAGCCGCACCCAACTCCAAAAATCAAGGGTGGCCAGCTAAGACACTGATCGACCTCACTATCTGATGTACCTCACCATAATATACACCATATTCAACGACCCCTATGGGAGATCATGTTAAACCTGAAGACACACAGGATCAAATCTTAAGACTTTACATACGTACAAAACAAGTAATAGAGTCCAAATAGGAAACAAATTGATCTCCACCAAGATATCCTCAACACCGCAATTAACTCAAAGTCAATGACATTTAAATGTAAACTCACGTCCGATAAGGAGGGGAGGGATGGAGAAAATCAAGGGGATAATGATACGATCCTCATCGTTTGGAGACTAAAACCGTTCTATGGACTAGTTTGGATGGAAACCGCGACCCAACACCTATAACGAGATGCGAACCTTGGTATAGAGGAAGACGCCACAATCAAGGATGGAATACTTGATTGATAAGTCGGGAAGGAACGCCACAGAAGAATTCTGATAAGTTCCAATTAGTTCTCAAAGAACCAAAGAGAAATTGCTCTCAATTTTTATCAATAATCAACTGCCTCTTATTGAAATAAAATGGTACAATTTATAGTACTAAGGCCATAGAAGACCAGCCCTAGAATTGTGCCCAAGGCAACGAAGAAAAAGGAAAGTTTGACAAATTAAAAACATCAAGGAAGTCAAACTTTTCAGCCTTCAAACATTTCGGCCTTCAATCTTTTCGGCTTCAAACATTTCGGCCTTCAATCTTTTCGGCTTCAAATATTTCAGCCTTCAAACATTTCGGCCTTCAAACATTTCGGCCTTCAATCTTTTCGGCTTCAAACATTTCAGCCTTCAATCTTTTCGGCTTCAAACATTTCGTCCTTCAATCTTTTCGGCTTCAAACATTTCGGCTTCAAATCAAAGAGTCAATTTTGCCTCTAATTCCTTAATATCTCAGCCTACGATTGTACAACAAGAAATAGAAATACAATTTATTCAGCCCTAAATCAGCTCCCAAAGCCTATTGACTTTCTTGGACTTGAATCATGTTTGTTATGGGCTGGAGATTTCGTTTATCACCTTCAATGGGCCTCCACGTGCTTGCTTGAGCACAAATCCCTTGAATCAGCCCACTTAATGCATTCTGGAACTTCTTGGCTCGTGCTCTTGTAACTGGGCCAATGGGAACTTGAATCGGATCCTCATTCCATGATCTTGTGCTAGCCACGTCCTCATCAGATAATCAATTAGTTTAACCTATGAAGACAATGTATAAAAGAAGGACTTCGGCCTTCTGAAAGAGGAGACTACTTTTCGATAGGCATATGACAACAACCCTACTACACCCTAGAGAGATTGAGAGCGATTGATAAATATTTGTAAACGATACACCATTCATAAGAATAAAAAAACATTTTTGTTCTCTTTTGTTCATTCCCTTTTGATGGCATTGATAATAGTATCTTCTTTGTCATTTTTAATTAGCACTGACTAGAATACACTCTACTTTGACCACCACCTCCGTGGCAGTGGTTTTGAGGGTGTTAATTGAGATTTCTCACCCTGAATAAAATTTTCGTTAACACTTTCTGAGGCCGTTTGTGGGAAGTGAAGGCTTATACTTTAAATCGAACTGAGCGAGCTCTAGGGCCCATAAGACTAGCCTTCCAGACACATCTGGTCTTTGTAAGAATTGGCGAAGAGGTTGGTCCGTCACCACTGCTATTGAATGAGCTTGAAAATAAAGACAGAGCTTCCTCGCCGAGATCACCAGAGCATAAGCGAGCTTTTCCAAGAGAATATAATTTTTCTCTGACTTGGTTAAAGCATGACTCACATAGTATATGGGCCTTTGAATCCCATCGCCACACTCCTTGGCCAAACCTCCGCTTACTGCAGTTTCTGAGACGGCCAAGTAAATCTGCAACTCCTCTCCGGGAACTGGCTTGACTAACAACGGTGGGCTTGTTAGGTATTTTTTTCAAGGCTTGGAAAGCTTGCTCGCTCTCCTGGCTCCATTTCATGTTTTTCCCTTGTTTGATGGCTTTGAAGAAAGGGAGACATTTATCGGTGGAGCGAGAGATAAACCTTTTGAGCGCCGCTACACATGCAGTTAGAATTTGTACCTATTTGAGTGATGTGGGGGATTCCAGGTCCAAGATAGCTTTGATTTTTTCTGGGTTGGCCTCTATGCCTCTCTCATGAACCATGAAACCTAGAAACTTCCCCGCTGTTACCCCGAAGGCACACTTGGAGGGGTTCAACCGCATCTGGTTTTCTCTCAGTATGAGAAAGGTCTTGCGAAGGTCTTCCCGATATCTTTCTGCGGTTGGTGATTTTGTGATCATGTCGTCGATGTATACCTCCATCGTCCTTCCTATCTAGGGCTTGAATAGCTTGTTAACTAGCCGCTGGTATGTAGCCCCTGCATTCTTCAAACCAAATGGCATCACCTTGTAGCAGTACAAGCCCTGCCCAGTAATGAAACTGGTTTTATCTTGGTCAGCTGGGTGCATCTTAATTTGGTTGTGTCTTGAGAACGCGTCCATAAAACTAAGAAGTTTATTTAGGGACGTGAAGACGTTGAGATAAACAAGTATGTATAGGCAAGAGGGTAGCAACACGAGCCGTCGAGATCTTCGGTTAAGATCACAAAGAATCTCGAAGACTGCCATAACGCAGCCGATTAACTCGAAAATAAGTCAATCAGCTCACGCCACGTCACTTGCGCAGTTAATGAGAAGATTTCCCCAAGATTCTGGTAACGGTAAAGAAGGAAAAATTTCCCAATAAAATAAAAAATCTGACCCTAACCCCAAGCTCGACAACTGGTGTTCAAGTCAGAGGGGACTTCTGTAAATAGCCAAATTTGGCTAAGGACCAAAAGGAAATTTTCCACCATATAAACCTGGCTCCATGCCCGAGGTCATCCACCAGGAGACCATGTTACCCGAAGTCGAGCTACGATACTACCCCGTAGCAATAAGGACGGGTTCCAGAAACACCCGGAGTAGAGCCCTGGCTTGGTCAGATCGAGTCCGCATCACCGAACCTGAAACCAGGAAACCAGGAAATCCTCCCAAGTCGGGATTACCTCGCAATCTCTCCAGAAGCTCTCGCCTATACCTCGCTGACACAGTGGGGTGTCCGTAGGAAGCCGTACCCAGCTCCAAAAATCAAGGGTGGCCAGCTAAGACACTGATCAACCTCACTATCTAATGTACCTCACCATAATATACACCATATTCAACGACCCCTATGGGAGATCATGTTAAACCTGAAGACACACAGGATCAAATCTTAAGACGTTACATACATACAGAATAAGTAATAGAGTCCAAGTAGGAAATAAATTGATCTCCACCAAGATATCCTCAACTCAGCAATTAACTTAAAGTCAATGACATTTAAATGTAAAATCCCATCCGATAAGGAAGGGAGAGATGGAGAAAATCAAGGGGAGAATCAATTAGTTTAACCTATGAAGACAATATATAAAAGAAGGACTTCGGCCTTCTGAAAGAGGAGACTACTTTTCGACAGGCATATGACAATAACCCTACTACACCCTAGAGAGATTGAGAGCGATTGATAAATATATGTAAACGATACACCATTCATAAGAATAAAGAAACATTTTCGTTCTCTTTTGTTCATTCCCTTTTGATGGTATTGATAATAGTATCTTCTTTGTCATTTTTAATTAGCACTGACTAGAATATACTCTACCTTGACCATCACCTCCGTGACAGTGGTTTTGAGGGTGTTAATTGAGATTTCTCACCCCAAGTAAAATTTCCGTTAACACTTTATGGTGCCGTTAAAGGGACTCGACAGTGAAGAATCCGAGGTCAATTCAAAGAAACCTAGGAATAAGAGACTGTGGGATCAGCTGGCAAAGTTACAGAAGGAGGTCCAGCAGATAAGAAAAGGAAAGAACAAGAAGGATAAAAAGGATCCATTGAGCGAGATGAACGCTCCCTTTACTAGGAGGATCCGGGATGCGGAACTCCTACCAAAATTTAAAATGCCAGAAGATAAGTTCTCTGGAACAGAAGATCCTCTAAGCCACCTGGAGAGCTTCGTCCAACAGATGGAGGTCCAAAACACAACCAGAGCAGCTATGTGTAGGATGTTTCCAACGACCCTAACTGACTACGTAAAAACTTGGTTCAGGAAGCTGCATACTGGTAGCGTGGATTCTTTCACGAAGTTATCAACAGATTTTTGCTCGCAGTTCCAAGGGGTCAAACCTCGTCCGAAGGATCCATACACCTCCAATATGTGATTCAGAAACGAAGTGAGACACTTCGATCGTACGTGGAATGTTTTCATAGAGAGGTCATATAAATGGCAGTTTTCGCAAAGAAAGAGACTCTCGCCAATTTCAGGCGGAACCTGTAGGCGGGAAAGCTTTTCTGTTTCTTCGCCAAGAGACCTCCCGAGACTTACCAGGAGGCCTACGATCGGGCTCTTGAGTAGGTCGAGATCGACGAGAAACTCAAAGTCAAGATGGAACACGACGATATGAGAACGGCGAAGCGTCAGAAATAGAGGCCCCCAAATCTGAGCCAGCTCAGAAAACTCAGAATAAACCTCCCAATAGGTCGACCTATCTTATCCCCGCTCCTCAGCACAGGCAAGAAAAATATCCAGCAAGACGAACCCCTCCTCGAGCTTCACCACCTCCTAGGACCGTAGCCCCCGTAATACTAGGGGAGAAAGGGTATGAATACTACACTCCCTTGCTATACGAGACAAGGGGCTACTCCAAAAGCCTGCTCCCATGAAAGCCCCACCGTAAGGATGCAGAGAAGAGAAAGGGAGAACATACTTATTTAATGTAACAAATCCAGGTGATACACACCATCAGCGGAGGGCCCACACTGACTAGCACTTCTAATAATTCCTAAAAAAAACCACACAAGGAAGATTCCCCGCATAGAAGAAAGCCATGGAGTCTTCAAGGTCAGCCAAAGCCCGATGGAGCCCTCCCAGTCAGCACAGATCGTTTTCACTGAAGTAGATGTCTTCAACACCGTGCAACCTCATGATTATCCCATGGTGATCGCAATACAAATTGCCAATTGTCTGGTCCATCGTGTGCTCGTAGATACGGGCAGCAGTGTAGATATCCTCTTCAAGGATACTTTGGTAAAATTAAATCTGAAGCAATGGTGTTACAATAGCTGTACAACTCCACTTTATGGGTTCATTGGGGATTCGATCATACCGGTGGGGTCGATGATCCTCCCAGTAATCGTCGGAATCACCCCTCTCCAACAGAATGTTATGACCGACTTTGATGTGGTAGACACCCCATCGGCCTACAATGCCATCCTAGGGAGACCATTCCTCTCCTCCTTCAAGGGAGTCTTGTCCGTATACCACAATGTCCTAAAGTTCCCGGTGGGAACCAAGGTGGGGGAGGTACGCGGAGACCAGCAAGCAGCTAGGAAGTGCTACGCAGTGTCTGCCAATCCTACAGCTTTAGCAAAACAGTGTGTACAGGTTGCATTAGTCCAGGAAGACATGGAAACATCCCGGATAATCCAGGAAGAGATGGAGCCCATAGAGCTTCATGGGCATCCAGAGAGCGAACCTATTATGCCTTATGAGGAGGAATAGAGTAAGAAATGGGCCAGTGGGCAGCCCGTAGATAGACTAGAGGAGATACCGATCAGAAATGACGATCCTTCCAAGGTTGTCAAGGTCAGGGCCACCCTTGAGCCAGAAGTGAAAGAAGGTTTAATTAATCTTCTCAGAGAATTCAGTGACATCTTCGCTTGGAGCAATGATGAAATGCATGGGATCCCGGTATCATTGGCGGCCCATCGACTAGCGGTAGATCCAACAGTCAAGCCCGTTAAACAGAATATGCGTCACTTCAACGCTGAGAGGAACGCTGTGGTGCAAGAAGAGGTAGATAAATTGATCAAGGCAGGGTTTATCAGAGAAGTGCGCTATCCATAATGGATCGCCAATGTGGTCATGGTTACGAAGGCGAATAGGAAGTGGTGTATGTGTGTCGATTACACCGACCTCAACCGAGCCTGTCCAAAAGACAGTTTTCCTTTACCAAAGATCGACCAGCTGGTTGACTCCACGTTCGGAAATAAACTTCTGAGTTTTATTAACTCGTTCTCAGGATACAACCAAATTAAGATGCACCCAGCTGACCAAGATAAAACCAGTTTCATTACTAGGCAGGGGTTGTACTGCTACAAGGTGATGCCATTTGGTTTTAAGAATGCAGGGGCTACATACCAGCGACTGGTTAACAAGTTGTTCAAGCCCGAGATAGGAAGGACGATGGAGGTATACATCAACGACATGATAACAAAATCACCAACCGTAGAAGGACATCAGGAAGACCTTCGCAAGACCTTTCTCATACTGAGAGAAAACCAGATGCGGTTGAACCCCTCCAAGTGTGCCTTCGGGGTAACAGCGGGGAAGTTTCTAGGTTTCATGGTTCATGAGAGAGGCATAGAGTCCAACCCAGAAAAAATCAAAGCTATCTTGGACCTGGAATCCCCCACATCACTCAAATAGGTACAAATTCTGACTGCACGTGTAGCAGCGCTCAAAAGGTTTATCTCTCGCTCCACTGATAAATATCTCCCTTTCTTCAAAGCCATCAAACAAGGGAAAAACATGAAATGGAGCCAGGAGAGTGAGCAAGCTTTCCAAGCCTTGAAAAAATACCTAACAAGCCCATCGTTGTTAGTCAAGCCAGTTCCCGGAGAGGAGCTGCAGATCTACCTGGCCGTCTCAGAAACTACAGTAAGCAGAGCTTTGGCCAAGGAGTGTGGCGACGGGATTCAAAGGCCCATATACTATATGAGTCATGCTTTAACCAAGTGATGGGGAGATTTTCGCCGTTAGAAAACCGTCCGTCAAAACAATTTATAAAACCTATGAAATGCGTTCACAAGTATAAATACGAGTAAAGCGGTAAGCATGGGTGTCGTCCACTGAGATCGGGGTAGCAGTGATGCGATTAGGATTAATATAACTAGTAAGCATAAAAGTAAAAGTGATGGTAAATGAAAATATAATATAAACTAAACTATGAAAGCAAATCAAATGGGATGAAAATGGAGTGATGAATGTATGATGATGGAACTACGGAGTTGATGGATTCGTAAGTGAATATTGGGGCAATTGCAACAAACTCTCAATTAAGCACGTTTTGACAAATGTAACCAACCTAGGGTGTGTATAGTGTTGGTATACATCTCTAGCAAGCGGTCAACCTAGGGTGTATAGCGAAGACCTCCTACTAGTGATTAATCCCTCCTAAGCAACCAACAATGGCTAGTTACTCAATCGTGACTTTTTCCATGAATGCTCATCTGTCTAGCAATGGCTCAACCTATTACTAATGTAGCAATCCTAGGGTGTATAGTGATGGCTTCCAATTCCCTCACAAGTGGCCGACCTAGGGTGTATAGTGAAGGCCACCCGTTTGAGATTGGATGAGGCTCGAGGTTATCAACCGAATTCTACTCGAAGGTTAGTTCTCGTAAAATCACTAAAGTAGCCAACCTAGGGTCTATAGTGGAGGCTTCTAATTCTCTCACAAGTGGCTAACCTAGGGTGTATAGTGGAGGCTTCTAATTCTCTCACAAGTGGCTAACCTAGGGTGTATAGTAAAAGCCACTAATTCAATATTAGATTAAGGGCATGGTTGTAGACCCGGATTTCCAGAAATCCTTCCATTCAATGGAGCATTTGACAACCTAATTGCCTACTCAAGTAATCCAAATCAACATGCAAAGAGGGTGTATCCAAGCAAATCAATAATGGAAATCAATTCAAATAATCGAATAAAATATAGGGATAGAATAAATATAACACATAGAGTTTATTTACAAAGCCCAAATATCCATCAAACAAATAACATCAACCCAATAGTGGGGTATTTTAGCTACTCATGTTCTATTACAAACCAATAGACTAAGAGAGAGTGTAAAGAGAAAACCCTTGAAGATTGATCTCCTTCCTTGAAGCTTGAATCCAAGTCTCCTAGTTGCCTTTGATTGAGTAGAGATGGTTTGGATGATAGGGAGATGTGTTTCTAGCTTAGACTACAAGCGTTGGAAGATATGGGAGTCCTTTGGTTCGTTCCCATGCTTTTCTATTTATAGGGGATGGAAAAATAGGTCACTTAAGCTTGAAAACAGAAGCTGTCGCGCCCAGAGTACGGGTGGAGTGTGGGTGGAGTGCGGGTGGAGTGCGGTTGGCTGACTGGCACTTTCATGAATCCAACTCTGTCTTGACCCGCACTTGACCCGCATTTGACCCGTACTTGACCCACACTTTATCTGTCAGGTACGAATCAACTTCTCTGGCTTTGGCAACAGTGCGAGTGGAGTAAGGTTGGATGACCCGCACTCTACTAGCACTTTAACGTCAGGTGCAAATACAACTCTCTGTCTTGAGCAACAGTTCGGGTGGAGTGCGGTTGGATGACCAACACTTGACCCGCACTTTATCTTTCCTTCATGATTCAGGTCCCGGCTGTGGGAAGGAGTGCGGTTGGAGTGCGGTTGCGACCCGCACTTGACCAGCACTGTAGAGCTGCTTATGATCCTTTGTCTTTCTTTTTGCCTCTTTTCTGCTGGAGCCACCGCAATTAGCTTCTAACACCAGAATTACATCTATTGCCTGCAATTAGCACCAACGAGCCTATTAGACATAAAATATATAGAAATTACACACAAGAACGAGACAAAGGAATAGGAATGAGGGCCAAAATATACAACAATGTAGGCACGATCACTAGGTCAGAGAAAAATTATATTCTCCTGGAAAAGCTCGCTTATGCTTTGGTGATCTCGGCGAAGAAGCTCCGTCTGTATTTTCAAGCTCATTCAATAGCAGTGGTGACGGACCAACCTCTCCGCCAATTCTTACAAAGACTAGATGTGTCCGGAAGACTAGTCTTATGGGCCCTAGAGCTCACTCAGCTTGATTTAATGTATAAGCCCCGGACCACGATTAAGGCACAGGCTTTGGCAGACTTCGTGGCAGAACTTTCAGCGCTCTCAAGTCAAGAGAATCCCGCAGAACCAAATGTGATCCCTGAAAAGACATCCGATATCGACAGTTGGCTGGAAGACTGCAAGTTCTGGACCCTCTATATAGATGGAGCATCCGGGCAAGCTGGGGGAGGAGCTGGCGTAGTTTTAATAGACCCGGAGGGGACTGAATTCTGTCACTATTTCACATTCGAGTTTAAAGCCACAAATAATGAAGCAGAGTATGAAGCCCTCCTAGCTGGGATGAAGGTAGCCATCGAACTAGAGGTCAATTACCTACAAATCAAGAGCGACTCATTGCTTGTTGTCAATCAGATGACTGGGGTGTACCAGGCAAAGGGAGATAATATGGCTGCCTACCTAAAGCTAGCTCAGTTGCTAAAAACTAAGTTTAAGGGGTTCAAGATCGATCAGGTGCCTCGACACCAAAACCACCGCGCGGATGTTCTAGCTAAGATAGCTGCAAATGGAGGCCAATCCTTACCACTGGGAATTCCCCTCCAAGTGATCTCCCAACCAAGCATAGCCGCAAATAAAGAAATATGCTCCCTAGATCGTCAGCCTTGCTGGATGGACCCGATCGTTGCCTACCTCCTAGAGGGAGAGCTCCCCTAGGAACCCGATCAAGCCCGAAGAATTAAAAGACTCTCGATCGGATATTGCTTGGTGGACAGGTATCTCTACAGAAGGGGTAGATCCCTCCCCTTACTTAGATGTTTACATCCTGATGATGCTAAGTGGCACTAAGAGAGGTTCACTCTGGGGACTGCGGGAACCACATCGGTGGGGAAGCTCTAGCATATCAAGTGCTTCGTATGGGGTACTACTGGCCGACCATCTACCAAGACGCAAGAAACTTTGTACAATCTTGCGAGCCATGTCAAAGGACTTCAAACTTGAACCACTAGCCACCTGAGCGACTGTCGTCTCTCAGTTCACCCTACCCCTTTGCCATGTGGGGAATCGACCTAATTGGACCGCTTCCTACCGCTCCCAGACAGGTGAAATATGCTATCGTGGCTATCGACTATTTCACAAGATGGGTCAAGGCAGGGCCTCTTTCTCGGATATCAGAAAAGAATACGACCAAGTTCATCAAAACCAACGTGGTATATAGATTCAGGACCCCTCTCATCATTATAGCCGACCTGGGTAAGCAGTTCGACAACGCCCGATTCAAAGATTTCTGCAAAGGATTGGGGATCAACCTTAGGCTCGCTTCAGTAGCCCATCCCCAGACTAACAGGCTGGTGGAATCCACCAACAAGACTATCAAGAAACTTCTAAAGAAGAAGCTACAACAGAAAAAAGGCAAATGGGCCGAAGAGCTGCCAGAAGTCCTCTGGGCATATCGGACTACAAAGAGAACAGCTACCGGGGAGACACCTTACTCCCTGGCTTTCAGAGTTGAAGCGGTCCTCCTCCCCATCGAGCATAAATTAACCTCATTCAGGGTGCAACATTTTGAACCCGAAAGTAACGAGGTCAAGCTCTGGGCTAATCTGGACCTCCTAGAAGAGAAACAAGACCGGGTAGCGGAGAAAGTGGCAATCTGCCAAAGCAAGATCGCTAGATATTTCAACCGAAAGGTAAAATCCCAGAATTTCAAAGAAGGGGATTTGGTGCTCAGGAAAGTGACCCTGAATTCTCGGAAAAGGTCAGATGGAGTCCTAAGCCCCAATTGGGAAGGGCCATATTTGATAAAGTTAGTTGCTTGCAATGAAGCCTACAAACTCAAAGACATGGATGGACGACCCATCGACCACACTTGGAACGCAGATCACTTGAGGAAATTCTACCCTTGAGCAGGGAGTTTTCAAGAAAATTACCCCCATTTAGGTTTCATTAGAATCCCTAATAAAGATGTACTACATCTCGATCATCAATAAAGTCATTTGTTCCCTCTTTATCTTCGACTATGTTCAACATTAGTATCTACATCCTTGACTGGGAAATTCAACATAGGCACCACAAGACCAGTGACTAGCCGGGGACCCCCCTCGCTACCCTTGATGCCTTGGTCGGGCTACCACCCCCAAGAAGGGTCTGAGTGTAAGAGCAGAGCTGCCATCCAGATCTCGAGACCAGGAAATAGCTAAACAGCTCTCCTGATGCCTTGGTCGGGCTACCACCCTCAAGAAGGGTCTAAGTGTAAGAACATGGCTGCCATCCAGACCTTGAGACCAGGAAATAGCTAAAAAGCCCTCATGATGCCTTGGTCGGGCTACGACCCCCAAGAAGGGTCTTAGTGTAAGAGCATTGTTGCCATCTAGACCTCGAGACCAGGAAATAGCTAAACAGCCCTCCTAATGCTTTGGTCGGGCTACCACCCCCAAGAAGGGGTCTGAGTGTAAGAGCATAGCTGCCATCCAGATCTCGAGACCAGAAAATAGCTAAATAAGCCCTCTTGATGCCTTGGTCGGGCTACCACCCCCAAGAAGGGTCTGAGTGTAAGAGCATAGTTGCCTTCTGGACCTCGAGACCAGGAAATAGCTAAACAGCCCTCCTAGTGCCTTGGTTGGGCTACCACCCCCAAGAAGGGACTGAGTGTAGGAGCATAGCTGCCATCCAGATCTCGAGACCAGAAAATAGCTAAATAAGCCCTCTTGATGCCTTGGTCAGGCTACCACCCCCAAGAAAGGTCTGAGTGTAAGAGCATAGTTGCCATCTGGACCTCGAGACCAGGAAATAGCTAAACAGCCCTCATGATGCCTTAGTCGGGCTACCACCCCTAAGAAGGGTCTGAGTGTAAGAGCATAGTTGCATCCGGATCTCTAGACCAGGAAATAGCTAAACAGCCCTCCTGATGCCTTGGTCGGGCTATCACCCCCAAGAAGGGTTGCCATCCGGACCTCGAGACCAGGAAATAGCTAAACAGCCCTCTTGATGCCTCGATCGGGCTACCTCTCCTAAGACGGATTTAAATATAAATATTTTTTTTCATGTGCAGGCTCAAGATCATCATGATAAGAATTCCCTACCAAAGTCAGAATGAAGTATGAACAAATTATCATCAAGGATGCAGTTCTGGTTCCTAGTCAGGACCAGGAATAAAACAAGAGTTTCTCAAAGCGAATCGGTTTCTCATTAAAGACAAGTCTCATTAAAGACAAGAGGAGCCTATCCCCCGGTAAGGCTACATCTATCCAACAGGGAGCCCAACCTCCAAGCACGGGCTAAAACAAACAACTAAACTAATCAAGAGCAAAACGGGGTGCCCACCCTCTTTTCCGGGCAATCAAGACCAATCATATACAGGTCGCGTCAAGCTTTGGAACTCTCTTGGTTTTCCTCTGCTGATCCTCCTCCCTTACGCTGATCCTCGCCATCAACCACCCTTCAGGTAGTTGCCCATCTTGGTTATCCTCGCCAACCATCCCTCCATTCAGAGGTACCTCCTGTTGATCAACATGATCTTTCTCCAGGACTTCATTCATCACTGCCATAACCTCAGGCGGGATAGCCGCATCAAGAAGGGCAGCCATAGATCCCGTCTGGCTCCTGTTGACCTCCATCTTTATTATAGGGGGTTCCTCAGACGGGCTCCTAGCTCCTTCCCCAGCTCATGGCTGATCTCCCTCCGATCACGAGGACAGAACCTTACTTCAAGTCTCCCCAGGACCTGAAGCAGTAAAAATAGGAGGAGGAAATGGAGGACCTGCCTTGACAGGCTATTTTCCAGCTCCTGCCTGGCTCTAAGGAACCACCTCGTCATCATCAGGGCGAGACAACTCAGCAGCCTTGATCATTATCTCTTTTGTATCCCAACTGGCAATGGATGACAGATCAAAGGGAAGAGGGAAAGCCTCTACGACCTGAAAGGAAGCATAGAAGTATCCATTGCTAAAGGAGGTCTCTACGTCAGCTTGCAACTTGGTCACCTGAGCAATTAAAGCCTGATTCTTGAGGTTCAACTTCTTATCCTCAGCTTTCCAAGAATCCCTCCGCCTGGCCCACCGGGTAGATTAGAGACGTTCTTGATCATAAGACTACTTTGTCCTCTCATGATCACAACGAAGCTCGGCCAGCTCGATCTCAATTTTTCCTTGGTTAGAGGTCATCTCTTCTACTAGGGACTGAGCCCGCCTAAGCAATCCATTGGCTTTCTCGGCTTCGGCTTCAGCCTTAACAGCCCGGTCACGAAGGAGGGTTAGCTGGTGGCCCATGGCTACATTTAACTTGAAGGCCTATAAAAAACAAAACCAGGGTGAAAAATTGAACAAGCTAGCAGAAGCAGTACGAAGAAAATACAATTACCTCAGTTAAGACAGTAGACCCCTTGGTGAGCAAGACATCCACGGGCATTGAGGCCATCCTGGAGATCCCACCGCCCGGACAGGACATGATGAATTGTTTCGGGACTTCATCCTGCCCCGTCGAGCTAGACTGAGGGCGGGAACAACTAGGAGTAATCCCTGCGACACTAGTTTCAAAGTCCTTTGAAGCTTGGGGGTTTGGAAGCGCAGCCGAACCAGGAAGACGAATCAAGGGAGTAGCAACTTTAGCGACAACAACAAAAGGGGCAGAAGCAGTTGGACCAACAGCTTGGCGAGCCTTACCCAGAGCCTAAAAAGCCCGCGACGCAAGGTTGGCCATCTTAGACCCAGCTAGGGAGGTAGATTGAGCAACAGCCGGTGCGACCACAGCAAAGGGAAGAGGAGTTTGAGCCTGAGGAGAACGTTGGACGTTGCGGGAAGCTGGCTCAACAACAAAAACTGTGAGTAAACAAATCAAAAAAGGAAAACATCAGAACCAAGCTAGTCAACAAGACAAGGCAAGACAATTCAGTGACACTTACGAGGAGTAGCATCTGAGATCCGCAGGTATTGATTCACCCTACGAGGATCGAAGGCTTCAGCGGTTGGGAACTTCAGGTTCAAGTAGTTCCTGGCTAGAATAGCCTTCAAAAATGTTTCAGATTCAGAAGGCAGGGAGTCCCGGTCCCTTGATGGTTTGTCACTAAAAGCTGTGGGAACCTCGAACTCATGCCCCCCCAATGAAAATCGAGCTCCCCCAATCATCCCCCGTAAGAATCCATTCTTCCTTTCAGGCGGGGTCCTTCTTCGAAGTGCCGGGATTAACAAAGTTGAGCTTGTTCTTGGCCTTAGCATAAAACTGACCTCGGGGAGCGCCAGATAGGCTCCCGATTTGGAAAAGATAGGCCAGCTTCTTTGCTCTGGGCTCTCTCGTCACCTTGTTCAGCTGACATTGTTCCCTCCATAGCACTAGGAAGCCAATCAAATGCCTCCAGAAGCCGGGCGTCAACTGGAGGGGAGCAAGCTGGATGGCATTGAGAGCTCGCCAAAGAGTAGGATGAAGGGGAAGCCTAACTCCATTCTCAAGAGCCGCCATATGAATGGGAAGCTTGAAGAACTCATAACCCTTGGGAGGTACTAAGATAGAAATGCTGTCGGGAATGCCGTACTAAGACCTCAAACGATCAATCACGTTCAGATCAATGGTAAAATCAGGGACAACCCTGAAGTCATAGGGAGGAAGCCTCTCCAAAAGGGGGTCGGAAGCTAGGACTCGATGCTCCCCCGCAGCATCGCCGCGAACCTCTTTATCGGAGTCTTCATCAGCTATATCGAGAGGATGGTCGGTATGGTTAGAAAACCCGGTCCCAAAGGACACATTCCAGTTCGACCGCTGACGTTGCAGATTGGGAGGAGAATCATCGCTGTCTAAGCTCCTCCTTGCCCGTTTTCCAGGAGCAAGGCTAAAGACCTCTTTGCCGTCAACCATGGAATCAATGGAATCACGACTGGTTTTCGACATGATGAAGTTGGTGAGGATGAGGAATTAAGAAAAAGATATGCTTGAGAGAAAGTTTATGAGAGAAAGTTTATCTTGGGAAAAATTTGAAATTTGAGAGATATGATGAAGACGTTGAGATAAACAAGTATATATAGGCAAGAGGGTAGCAGCACGACCCGTCAAGATCTTCGGTTAAGATCACAAAGAATCTCGAAGACTGCCGTAACGCAGCTGGATTAACTCGAAAATAAGTCAATCAGCTCACACCACTTCACTTGCGCAGTTAATGAGAAGATTTCCCCAAGATTTTGGTAACGGTAAAGAAGGAAAAACTTTCCAAATAAAATTTAAAATATGACCCCAACCCCAAGCTCGACAACTGGTGTTCAAGTCAGAGGGGACTTCTGTTAATAGCCAAATTTGGCTAGGGACCAAAACGAAATTTTCCACCCTATAAACCTGGCTCCATGCCCAAGGTCATCCACCAAGAGACCATGTTACCCGAAGCTGAGCTACGATACTACCCCGCAGGAATAAGGATGGGTTCCAGAAATACCCGGAGTAGAGCCCTAGCTTGGTCAGATCGAGCCCGCATCACCGAACCTGAAACCAGGAAATCCCCCCAAGTCGGGATTACCTCGCAATCTCTCCAGAAGCTCGCCTATACCTCGCTGACACAGTGGGGTGTCCATAGTAAGCCGCACTCAGCTCCAAAAGATCAAGGGAGGCCAGCTAAGACACTGATCGACCTCACTATCTGATGTACCTCACCATAAATATGACCCTATGGTGGTTACTACTTGTGTTCTTTGCAATACCCACCCGGAGTCTCATGCCCACCTTTTTTTGAATGTTTATTCAGTAGAGCCATTTGGACTCAGCTTATGAATATTTGTGGGTCTCCTTGGAATGGCCTTTGTTGGAATGCTTTCATTAACTGGGCTTCCACTCACTGGAGAAGGAACTCTCATACTATTGTTGCTAACAAGCTTTGTCTTGGGGTTGCGATTTATCATATTTGGAGAGAGCGAAACTGTCGCATTTTCGAAGGCACTCAAAAAACTAGTTTGGTTGTTGCTCGCTCCATTATTGACACCATTCATTGCCGGCTATCCTCTTTCAATTTAAAGAACCACCTTATCATTGCCTTGAATTGGAATGTCAACTCTAGTTGATTTGCTGTCTTGCTCTTGTCTTGTCTTGCTCGTTTGTTAGAGCTGTTTTGAGCCTTTGTTTAGCTCTTGCTTTGCTTCCTGGGGTATGCCCCTTGTATGTTGTACATTCTTTCTCTCTTTTTATGATACTATTTACTTACCCAAAAAAATATATATATACACCATATTCAACGACCCCTATGGGAGATCATGTTAAACCTGAAGACACACATGATCAAATCTTAAGACGTTACATACGTAAAGAACAAGTAATAGAGTCCAAGTAGGAAACAAATTGATCTCCACCAAGATATCCTAACTCAGCAATTAATTCAAAGTCAATGACATTTAAATGTAAAATCCCGTCCGATAAGGAGGGGAGGGATGAAGAAAATCAAAGGGAGAATCAATTAGTTTAACCTATGAAGACAATGTATAAAAGAAGGACTTCGGCCTTTTGAAAGAGGAGACTACTTTTCGACATGCATATGACAACAACCCTACTACACCCTAGAGAGATTGAGAGCGATTGATAAATATTTGTAAACGATACACCATTCATAAGAATAAAGAAACATTTTCGTTCTCTTTTGTTCATTCCCTTTTGATGGTATTGATAATAGTATCTTCTTTGTCATTTTTAATTAGCACTGACTAGAATACACTCTACCTTGACCACCACCTCCGCGGCAGTGGTTTTGAGGGTGTTAATTGAGATTTCTCACCCCGAGTAAAATTTCCGTTAACATCTATAAATGAAGTCCTCTATCGATTAACAAATGAATACCACCAAACTATCGAGGATAGACTATGCTATATAATCGTACGCATTGATAGCTCAAATGATAACACTTGCAACCATAAGTCCATTATTTATCTCAGGATTGAGATAGACTCTCGGATTGTCTTCAAGTGAAAACATTTATCCATTGACGGTTCTGGATAAAGTATTTCACTATGATCCTATTCAATGCACCCAGTGCACTAGATTCTTTTGCCTAAAGACACCACACTTTGATGATTTTAGACTCATCATAACACATTTGATCCCACTCAAATGCTAGCAAACGAATCTACAACTTTGATAAGATAAAGGCGCCCAACCTTTATCTTAAGATGTGAATATTATTCAAGGCTAAATAAAGAATTGTGTTTACCTCATACATATCCAGATGTACGAACAATTCTTCTTTTCTCATAGTCTTTTGACCTTATGATTATTTACTTTTGACAATTATAGTAATTAAACTATAAATGTTATAAGATTTGTTAAACTAGAAATCACTTTATTAATATGAAAAGATTGTCAAATACCTTATTACACTCTTGCTATTGAGTATAATCCTAACAACAACAACATTACATCACCAATGACTTATTCTAAAATTTTCTAGACTCAAAAACAAACAATTCAAACTGTTGCTTGTCCAACTGGTGATGAGATGCGAGGATGTGTGATAGAGAGAAGTAGACATATGCAAAACGCTCTAAAACAACTCGAAGGCACTAGAGGGAAACTCACGCTATCACGAATCTCACACCTAAGAGTGCTCTCATATCTGGTACTACTAACTCTCACACCTTGAACAAAATTCGCTTCAACTCTAATCCTCTCTTGGATTCACTCTTATTTTTTCGCTTTGCGTCCTAAGTTCACGCTCATGCAAGGTATGCAAAGATTGAAGTTATGCAGAGGAATCTAATGTTTTGCATACATTTATCGATGAAAGATCGCTAATTTTTTGGTGAACTAGCCTAAGAAAGATTCACTTTGCCATGAACGTGGAAGATCAAGCATCAACAAACATTCCCAATCAAGAGATATCATAGATCAAGTAGGACTTTTCCCTTAGGTTGTATTGGGGCCATTTGGTTAGATTTGGAGAACAAAGAAATAGGAAAATATGAGTTCAAAGATCACCAATCATGCTTAAACATACTCACACACCCCATACAAAGCTTTATTAAACATCAATTACAGTATAGTGACTAGGCATCACTTTCATACACAT
>CM065640.1:60657969-60667969 GCA_033220585.1 Dipteronia sinensis | reverse complement strand
GGTCAAGGGAAGCCCGATTTGGCTCAAAGCTGGATGAAACTTCTCAGATATCAAGGTCGAAATACTAATCAACCTCCCTGGTTGACGCACCACACCATATCGTCATATCCAACGACCTCCATAAAGGATCATACGGAAAGGATATGAGGAATGCATTGAATCATATCTAGAAACGTTATATGCATGCAGAATGAGTAATAAAATAAAAAAAAGGAAACAAATTGATATCCACCATGATACTCTCAATTCGGGCGTCAATCCAAAAGTCAATGACATTAACACAAGAAATCCCGCCCGATAAGGGCGAGACTGAGAAAATCAAGGGAGAATCAGTCTGTTGACCTACAAACTATGTATAAATAGAAAAGAAAAGAAATGAAAGAGGAGACTACTGTTAGACAGGCATACGACTAACAATCGACCATTCCCAGAGAGAGTTGAGAGAAAAGAGAGAAGAATCTTTGTATTTGTATACCATGCATGTCCAATAAAAACATTCTTGCTTACTTGTCACTTTATAAATCACTGTTACATATATAATGAATTTTGTCCACCATCTACGTGGTAGTGGTCTCGAGGGCGTTAACTGAGATTCTCATCCCGAGCAAAATTTCCGTTAACACTTTCTGGCGCCGTCTGTGGGAAAAAACATTCCTTCACCCAATTAACCAATCGTTTGCATCTATATTTTCATTGTTTTACAGGAACTATGAGGTTTCGCTCCTCCCAAGGCCAACACAGAGTCCCGGAGCAATCTCCGGCGAGGCCAACCCGAAAAGCCCCAAGAAGGGGGAGAAAGTCTAGATATAGTAGTCAAGCTCCGATCCAGACAACCAATATGCGGGCGACTGGCCACCCTATAGTGAGCCAGGCAGCACTCGACCAACAAGCGGCAGCCTTCATAGAATCCATCCGCGTCCGCCTCCTCTCTGAAGGCATCACAATCCAGCCAACCAACCTGAATGATCAGGGAGAGCCGAGCAGGCTCGGAGCTAAACCACCTGCTTTTGATCGCCTAGGACCTCCTCCTCCAGAACTGGCTCGAGATAGATCAGGGCCCTAACGTTCGATCCGGGATAGGCTGGGACCCATGCCCCCGGCTCCGAAAAGACTTTCACAATATCAACCCCGGCTAGTTAAGTCTGCCACGGATGCTTTTACCCGGAAGCCCCGAGGGCTATCTCATCCAACTACATCTAGGAGAACTACCCGGGCCCTAGAAGAGGAAAGTAGACAAACTCCCCGAGTAGATCATGTCCAGGAGGAGGACCGGATAGAAATTGCCAGTTCATCAGAAAGATTCGACAGCGAGGAATCTGAGGTTAACTCGAAGAGACCTGGGAACAAGCGACTGAGGGATCAGCTGGCAAAGCTACAAAAAGAGGTCCGGCAAATAAGGAAGGGAAAGAGTAAGGAGGACAAAAAGAATCCCCTGAGTGAGATGAACGCTCCCTTCACTAGGAGGATCCGGGAAGCAGAGCTCCCCCGAAAATTCAAAATGCCAGCAGATAAGTTATCTGGAATGGAAGATCCTTTAAGCCATCTAGAGAGCTTCGTTCAACAGATGGAAGTCCAGAACACTACCAGAGCAGCTATGTGCAGAATGTTTCCAACGACCTTGACCGACTATGCGAAAACCTGGTTCAGGAAACTGCCCGTTGGTAGCGTGGATTCTTTCACAAAACTGTCAACCGATTTTTACTCACAATTCCAAGGAGTTAAACCTTGCCCGAAAGATCCCATACACCTTCAATATGTGATTCAGGAGCGGAGTGAAACTCTTCGATCGTACGTAGAGCGGTTTCACAAGGAGGTCATACAAATGGGAGTTTTCACTGAAAAAGAAACCCTCGCCAACTTCAGACGAAACCTCTAGGCAGGAAATCTTTTTCGTTCTTTCGCCAAGAGACCCCCCGAGACTTACCAGGACGCCTATGACCGGGCTCTTGAGCATGTCGAGATCGACGAACAACTAAAGGTCAAGATAGAACATGACGATATGAGAACGGCAAAGCGTCTGAAGAAAGAAGCCCCCAAATTTGAGCCAGTGTAGAAAGCTCAGAATAAACCTCCCAACAGGTCGACCTATCGCCTCCCTGTTTCTCCGCATAGGCAAGAAAAATATATAGCAAAACGAACCCCTCCCCGAGCTTCGCCGCCTCCCAGGACCGTGGATCCATTGATGCAAGGGGAAAAAGGGTATGACTACTACACCCCTTTGAATGCTTCCAGGGAAACAGTCTATCTTGCCATAAGAGATAAAGGGTTACTCCAGAAGCCCGCTCCCATGAAGGCCCCAGCTAATAGGAGAAACAAGTACAAGTACTGCGACTTCCATGAAGACGTGGGCCACAACACTTCGGAGTGCTATAACTTGCTCAACCAGATTGAGGCCCTGATAAGGGGAGGATGCCTGATCGAGTTCTTGCAACAGGTGAGAGATAATATCAGGATTGGAAGGGAGGTACAAGCTGAAATCCGTGAGGACACATGAAAGAGGAAAAGGGAGCAGGCTGACTTAATGCAACAGATCCAGGTGATACACACTATCAGCGGAGGTCCTATATTGGCCGGCGTTTCCAATAACTCCCGAAAAAACCACGCAAGAAAGGTTCCCCGCCTCGGAGAGAGCCGAGGGATCTTCGAAGTCAGCCAGAGCCCGATAGAGCCCTCCCGGTCAACTCAGATCGTATTCACTGAAGCAGATATCTTCAACACTGTGCAACCTCATGATGATCCTATGGTCATCACGATACAGATCGCCAACTGTCTGGTCCATCACGTGCTCGTGGATACAGGTAGCAGTGTAGATATCCTCTTCAAGGATACCCTGGAAAAATTGAACCTGAAGCAACGTTGTTACAACAGCTGTACCACTCCGCTTTACGGTTTCACTGGGGACTCGATCATACCAGTGGGGTCAATGATCCTCCCAGTAATAATCGGGGTCACCCCGCTTCAGCAGAATGTAATGACCGACTTTGTTGTGGTGGACACCCAATCGTCCTACAACGCCATCCTAGGGAGACCTTTCTTGTCCTCCTTGAAGGGAGTCTTGTCCATATACCACAACGTCTTGAAATTCCCGGTTGGAACCAAAGTAGGAGAGGTACGCGGAGACTAGCAGGCAGCCAGGAAATGCTACGCAGTATCTGCCAATCCTATAGCCCTAGCAAAGCAGTGTGTACAGGTGACATTGATCCAGGAAGACATGGATACATCCCGGATAATCCAGGAGGAGAAGGAGCCTGCGGAACATCCTGGGCATCCAGAGGATGAACCTATCATGCCCTACGAGGAAGAACGGAGTAAGGAATTGGCCAGCGAGTAGCCCGTGGACAAACTAGAAGAAATATCCGTCAGGAATGACGATCCCTCCAAGGTCGTCAAGGTCGGAGCCACCCTTGACCCAGAAGTAAAAAGAGGACTGATTGATCTTCTTAGGGAATTCAACGACATCTTCGCCTGGAACCATGATGAAATGCCTGGAATTACGGCATCATTGGCCACCCACCGGCTAGCAGTAGATCCAACGGTCAAGCCCGTCAAGCAGAAGAGGCGTCATTTCAACGCTAATAGGAACACGGCGGTGCAGGAAGAGGTTGATAAATTGATCAAAGCGGGGTTCGTCAGAGAGGTACGTTACCCCGAATGGATCGCCAACGTGGTCATGGTCACGAAGGCAAGTGGGAAATGGCGTATGTGTGTCGACTACACCAACCTCAACCCGGCTTGTCCGAAAGACAGTTTTCCTTTGCCAAAGATCGACCAGCTTGTTGACTTCACATCTGGAAATAAACTTTTGAGTTTTATGGATGCATTCTCAGGATACAACCAAATTAAAATGCACTCGGCTAACCAAGATAAAACCAGTTTCATTACTGGGCAGGGCTTGTATTGCTACAAGGTGATGCCGTTTAGTTTGAAGAATGCAGGGGCCACATACCAGCGGCTGGTTAACAAACTGTTCAAGCCAGAGATAGGAAGGACGATGGAAGTATATGTCGTCGACATGATCACGAAATCCCCAACCACAAAGGGACATCAGGAGGACCTTTGCAAAACCTTCCTTATACTGAGGGAAAACGAGATGCGTTTGAACCCCTCCAAATGTGCCTTTGGGTAACGGCAGGGAAGTTTCTGGGCTTCATGGTTCATGAGAGAGGTATAGAAGTCAACCCAAAAAAATCAAAGCTATCTTGGACCTGGAATCGCCGACCACGCTCAAGCAAGTACAGATTCTGACTGGACGGGTGGCGGCACTCAACAGGTTTATATCTCTCTCCACCGATAAATGTCTCCCTTTCTTCAAGGCCATCAAACAAGGAAAGAACATGAAATGGAGCCAGGAAAGCGAGCTGGCGTTTCAAGCTTTGAAAGAGTACCTAACAAGCCCCCCTTTGTTAGTCAAGCCGGTTCTCAGAGACGAGTTACAGATCTACCTGGCCGTATCAGAAATTGCAGTAAGCGGGGCTTTGGCCAAGGATTGTAGCGACGGTTTTCAAAGACCTATATACTATGTGAGTCATGCCTTGACCAAATCAGAAAGGAACTACATTCTCCTGGAGAAGCTCGCTTATGCCCTGGTGATCTCAACGAGGAAACTCCGTCCCTATTTTCAAGCCCACACAATAGCAGTGGTGACAGACCAACCCCTCCGTCAATTCTTGCAAAGACCAGACGTGTCAGGAAGGCTAGTTTTATGGGCACTAGAGCTCACTCAGTTCGATTTAAAGTATAAGCCTCGGACTACGATTAAGGCACAGGCTTTGGCCGACTTCGTGGTAGAATTCTCAGCGATCCTAGATCCAGATGATCTCTCAGCATCAAACGAGGTCCTTAAGAAGATATCCGAGGTCGAAAATTGGCCGGAAGGCTGTAAGCCATGGATCCTCTTTTCAGACGGAGCATCTGGACGAGCTGGGGAGGAGTTGGCATAGTTTTGATAGATCCGGAGGGGACTGAATTCTGTCAATGTTTCAGATTCAAGTTTAAAGCTACAAACAACGAAGCGGAATATGAAGCCTTCCTAGCCGGGATGAAGGTAGCCATCGAACTAAAGGCTGACTACCTGCAGATCAAGAGCGATTCGTTGTTTGTTGTAAACCAGGTGACTGGGGTCTACCAGGCAAAGGGAGATAATATGGTCGCCTACCTAAATCTAGCTTGGCTGCTGAAAAGTAAATTTAAGGGACTTAAGATCGATCAGGTGCCCCAACACCAAAACCATCGCGCAGATGTTCTGGCTAAAATAGCGGCGAACGGAGGCCAATCCCTACCAAGGGGAATTCCCCTCCAAGTGATCACCCAGCCAAGCATAGCCACAAATGGAGAAATTTGTTCCCTGGATCGCCTACCTTGCTGGATGGACCCAATTGTCGCCTACCTCCTTGAAAGAGAGCTTCGTGAAGAGCCCGGACAAGCCCGAAGAGTTAAGAGACTCTCAGTTCGATACTGTATGGTGGACGGATACCTTTACAGGAGGGGCAGATCCCTCCCCTTACTTAGGTGCTTGCATCCCGATGATGCTAAGTGGGCATTGAGAGAGGTCCACTCTAGGGACTATGGGAACCACATAGGTGGAGAAGCTCTAGCCTATCAGGTGCTTCGTATGGGGTACTACTGGCCGACCATCCATCAAGATGCAAAGAGTTTTGTGTAATCATGCGAACCTTGCCAAAGAACCTCAAACTTGAGCCACCAGCCACCCGAGCGACTGTCGTCCCTCAGTTCACCTTACCCCTTTGCCATGTGGGGAATCGACCTAATCGGGCCACTTCCTACCGCTCCTGGACAGATGAAACATGCTATCGTGGCTATCGACTACTTTACAAGATGGGTCGAGGCCAGACCTCTTTCTCGAATATCAGAAAAGAATACAACCAAGTTCATCAAGACTAACGTGGTATGCAGGTTCGGGACCCCTCTCATCATTATAGCCGACCTAGGAAAGCAATTCGACAACGCTCGATTCAAAGACTTCTGCAAAGGATTGGGGATTGACCTCAGGCTCGCTTCAGTGGCTCATCCCCAGACTAACGGGCTGGTAGAATCCACCAACAAGACAATCAAGAAACTCCTGAAAAAGAAACTTCAGCAGAAGAAAGGTAAATGGGCCGAAGAGCTACCAGAAGTCCTTTGGTCATACTGGACTACAAAAAGAACAGCTACCGGAGAGACACCTTACTCCCTGGCTTTCGGGGTTGAAGCAGTCCTCCCCATCGAGAATAAATTAACCTCGTTCAAGGTACAACACTTTGAGCCTGAAAGTAACAAAGTCAAGCTCTGGGCTTGTCTAGACCTCTTAGAAGAAAAGCAAGACCGGGTAGCAAAGAAAGTGGCGATCTACCAGAGCAAGATCGCTAGGTACTTCAACCAAAAGGTTAGAACCCGGAAATTCAAGGAAGGGGATCTGGTACTTAGGAAAGTGACCCTGAACACTCGGAAAAGGTAGGATGGAGTCTTAAGTCCAAATTGGGAAGGGCCATATTTGATAAAGCTAGTTGTTCGCGATGGAGCTTATAAACTCAAAGACATGGACGGATGATCCATCAACCACACTTGGAATGCGGATCATTTGAAGAAATTCTACCCTTGAAAGGAGTCCTCAAGTAGACTACCCCCACTTAGTTTTCATTACAGGTCCTAATAAAGATGTACTACATCTCAATCATCAATAAAGTCATTTTCCTTTTCTCTTCCATCTTTGTCTCCAACTATGTTCAACGTTAGGGACTATACCCTTGTATGGGAATTCGACATAAACCTCTCGAGACCAGGAAATAGCTTGATGGCCCTCCTGATGCCTTGGTCGGGCTACCACCCCCAAGAAGGATCTGAGTGTAAGAGCATAGTTGCCCTCCAGATCTCGAGACCAGGAAATAGCTCGATAGCCCTCCTGATGCCTTGGTCAGGCTACCACCCCCAAGAAGGATCTGAGTGTAAGAGCATAGTTGCCCTCCAGATCTCGAGACCAGGAAATAGCTCGATAGCCCTCCTGATGCCTTGGTCGGGCTACCACCCCAAAGAAGGATATGAGTGTAAGAGCATAGTTTCCCTCTAGATCTCGACACTAGGAAATAGCTCGATAGCCCTCCTAATGCCTTGGTCGGGCTACCAGCCCCAAGAAGGATCTAAGTGTAAGAGCATAGTTGCCCTCCAGATCTCGAGACTAGGAAATAGTTCGATAGCCCTCCTGATGCCTTGGTCGGGCTACTATCCCCAAGAAGGATCTGAGTGTAAGAGCATAGTTGCCCTCCAGATCTCCAAGACTAGGAAATAGCTAAATAATCCTCCTAATGTCTTGGTTGGGTTATCACCCCATATAAATATATATATATATATGTATATATATATATATATATACAGATATATATATATATATATATATATAATGTTTGCTTTCGTGTTCAGGATCAAAATCACCATAATTCCCTACACGAATCTTAATTGCTGCTATAGATGCTACTCTGGATACCATTCAAGACCAGAAACAAAATAAAGTTCTCAAAAAGGCGCTTCGATTTATCATTAAGGGCAATGGGAGCCTATCCCCCGATAAGGCTACATCCAAATGAGGAGCCCAACCCCCGAACTCAGGCTACAAAAAGAAGAAGAAAAATGAAAATTTGATAATGGCAAAATAGGGTGCCCACCCCCTTTTCCGGGCAATCAAAAACAAGTCATCTGCTTCAAGCTTTGGGACTCTCATGGCTCCCCTCCGCTGGGCCTCCTCGTGCCTGCTGATCCTCGGCATCAACCCCCTCTACAGGTAGCTGTCCATCTGGGTTATCCTCGCCGACCGCTCTTCCATCTAGGTTATCCTCGCCGACCGCTCTTCCATCTAGAGGCTCCATCGGATGATCAGTTGGATTTTCCTCTAATACTTCATTAATTACGTCCATAACTTCAGGAGGGACAGCCGCGTCAAGAAGGGCAGCCAAGGACCCCATCTGGCTCATATCCACCTCCATCTCTGTTAAAGAGGGATCCTCAGATGGGCTCCTAACCTCTTCACCAGCTCCCGATTGGTCCTCCTCGGATCGAGAAGACATCACTTTGCTGGAAAACTCCCCAGGACCCGAGGCGATAAAGGAAGGAAGATGAAATGAGGGGTCTGACTGAGCGGGCTGCTTCCCAGTTCCTGCCGGGCTAGAAGGGACCACCTTGTCACCCTCAGGGTGAGATAACTCTGCAGCTTTGAGCATTATTTCCTGTCTATCCCAGCCCACAATAGACGATAAATCAAAGGGAGGAGGAAGAGCCTCCGCGGCCTGAAAGGAAGCATAAAAATACCCGTCACTGAAGGAGGTCTCCACATCAGCTTGCAGCTTGGCCACCTGAGTAATCAGAGACTGGTTCTCGAGGTCCAGATTCTTAGCCTTAGATCTCCAGGAATCCCGCTGCCTAGCCCGCAGGAGAGATTGAAGAAGCTCCTGATCGAAAGATTGCTTCGTCCTTTCATGATCGCAGCGAAGCTCAATTTTTCCCTGGCTGGAAGTCACCTCTTCCACTAAAGACCGAGCCTGCTTGAGCAGTTCCCTGGCTTTCTTGGCTTCAGCCTCGGCTTTTGCAGATTGATCACGGAGGAGGGCTACCTGCTGGCCCATCACGACAATAACCTTAAAGGCCTACAAATACAAAACCCAAGTTAGAAATTGGACAAATTAACAAAAGTAGCGTGAGGGAAATACAATTACCTCAGCTAAAATAGCAGACCCCTTGGTTATAAGGACATCCACAGGCATGGAAGCCATCTGAGAGATCCCGTCACCCGGACAGGACGCTATGAACTGCTCCAGGACCTCATCCTGCCCTGTCGAGCTCGACTGAGGCCGGGAGCGACTGGAACAAGCCTTCGCGACACCTTTCCCAGAAGTGACATCTTTCCCAGAAACCTCCGAGGCTTTGGTTGTTGGAAGGGCAGCGGAATCAGGTGTTTTAGTCGAAGGGGTAGCGAATTTAGCGGCCACGGTTGAGGGGACAGAAACAGCCGGGCCAACCACCTGGGAGCTTTACCCAAAGCCAGAAAGCTCATGAGGCAAGAGTAGCCATCTTAGACCCAGCCGGAGAGATAGAAGAAGCCAGGGCAGGTTCGGCCCCAGAGGAGGGAAGAGAAGCTCCACCTTGAGGAGAGCGTGAGAAGTGACGGGTGGCCGGCTCCACGACAAAAACTGAGAATAAACAGATTAAAAAAAAAAGAAAATGTTAGAACCAAGCTAAGTAATAAAGCGAAGCAAAGCAACACAAGGATACTCACGAGGAATAGCGTTTGAAATCCGCAAATACTTGTTCACCCTACGAGGGTCAAAAGCTTCAGCAGTAGGGAACTTCGGATTCAGATAATTTCGGGCTAGAATAGCCTTTAAGACAGCTTCAGACTCGGAAGGAAGGGAGTCCCGGTCCCAGGAGGGCTTGTCACTGAAAGCCGTAGGAACCTCGAATTCATGCCCTCCGATGAAAATTGAGCTCCCCCAGTCATCCCCCGTTAGGATCCATTCTTCTTTCCACGCGGGATCCTTCTTCGAGGCACCAGGAACGATGAAATTAAGCTTATTCTTTGCCTTGGCATAGAACTGGCCTCGAGGAGCCCCAGACAAGCTCCCAATCTGGAAGAGATAAGCCAGCTCCTCTGCACCTGGCTCCCTCGTCACTTTACTCATCTGGCATTGTTCCCTCCATAATACAAGGAAACCAATCAGATGCCTCCAGAAACCAGGCGTCAACTGGAGGGGAGCGAGCTGGATGGCGTTGAGAGCCCACCGAAGGGTTGGATGGAGGGGAAGCCTGACCCTGTTCTCAAGAGCGGCCATATGAATCGGAAGCATGCCTTTAGGGGGGTTTAAAAACTCAAAATTCTTGGGAGGCATCGAGATGGACACACTATCGGGGATGCCAAACTTTGACCTCAAGCGGTCAATCGACACCGGGTCAACGGTGGAATCTGGAACAACCCAGAAATCGTAGGGAGGGAGCCTCTCCCCAAAGGGACCCGGAGCCG
>CM065640.1:58559713-58737869 GCA_033220585.1 Dipteronia sinensis | reverse complement strand
CTAGCTAACCGATCGGGTGTAGATCCCTGGTCAGGGGTGAAAGAGATCTGGTCAGCTAAGCTACACGTAGGCAATTTACAGATACGCTCGGATACCTGACATGTTGATAACGATGAATTCAATGCAATCACGACTCAAATACATATAGAAGAGTCTTCCTCAAATAAGGTCTCATGAAACATACTCTAATAAGGAAACAGATTTCTTTAGAGCTATCAGAATCCAAAATAGGCAAAAGTCCCGATGTGATTTTAAAACACAAACAACGCAAAGCGGGAAAAAAGGTTAAAGCGACTCCGACAAGTTAGAGTTTTATTGAGAAGATATCATCTTTCTTTTACTTGTACTTTAAGAATTAGGGTTCTATACATGTATAAATATGCCCTAAAAACACCCAACAAGGGTTGAGGAGTAATCAGATATTATAGAGAGCGAGTAAGATTGAGCTTGTAACAATTTATTCATAGTGGATTTTATTCTCGCCATCGAGGGCAACAGTGGTTTTTTCCCTTATGGGTTTCCACGTAAAATCTTGCTTGCTTTATTCTTCTTTTGCTCTTTCCGATTTCTTACATAATGGTAAATTACATATAACTTGTGTGACGCGCGATTTGATTTACATAATCCCAAAAATCATCGTCAACAAGTACTTAATCTGAAATATAGAGAAGATCAATTGTTGGTATAAAATTTACTTTGGGTTAGAAACCCATTTGCACACCCAAGTGGTCCAACTACAAGCCCAACACTTATGTGTGGCACAAGCCGTAGCCCATTTATTTTATCGGATGTTAACTGCATGAGCAGTTATTTGCTAACGACTGCTCAAGCAGTTCATATGCATTAAATAACAAATATTTGAGTGCAAGTAGAAGACTATCTGTCTGAGTAAGTGAAGAGTTAGAGTGCATTATGTGAGTGTGTGCTCGGTGTTACACAGAGACAAAAAACACTGCATAGAGAAGATATTTTATACTGTGAAAAGAGAAAAGGTTCCAGGATTCTTGGTGGCTTTTTGCAGACTTTGTGAAAGATCAATATTTCGATCCTAGAAGAAAGGTACACAATCTATTTATTTCTTCTCCTTTTATTAAGATTAATATTTGTATCAGAGCCTGAAAATGATATTTTTCTGGTTCAAAATTGTTTTAATCATTTCTATGTTCCACATACTAAATGGATACAGATTGTTTTATAAAGAATATTTAAAATTTGTTCAAATGTATTTGGATTATTTTTATTTTTTCGTATGGTCTTTATGAATGAATTTGAAAAACTTGTGTTTAACTATTATTGTTTATAATATGTAAAACATGTAATTATTATTTTTTTAATTCATTTAATTTCATTATATAATCACATGTTTGTGTTTATAATGCCATACGAATTCTGCATTTGTGTTAAAATGTCATGAAGTTGTTGATTATTTTTGTGTGGCTATTAATGAATTCAATTTGTGTTATATTATTATTCTAATATATATATATATATATATATATATTTGATAGTATCTATCTATTGATCGGGCCAAATATGTACTATATTTAGGCCCTCAGATCCTTACCTTATGTTCTGTTTTCGTGCGTTTTTGTGTCTCTTATGGGTTGTTTTGTGCTTATTTGAAGGAAATGATGCAGAGACAGGCTTGGAAGCACATTGTGATGATTCCAGCAGAAAAGGAGCACAAACAGGTCTATAGTGCGGGTCCAGTGCGGGTCCAGTGCAGGTCGCAACCGCACTCCAGCCGCACTCCAGCCTCACTTATGTGCATAGCCGGGGCAGAATGCAAGTACAGAGATAAAGTGCGGGTACAGTGCGGATCAGCTAACCGCACTCCACCCGCACTATTGCCAAACCAAAGAAGCTGCGCAGTCACCTGACATTAGAGTGCGGGTTCTGTGCGGGTCAGCAAACCGCACTTCACCCGCACTTGCACCAAGAACAGAAGAACAGAATCGCACCTGACACTAGAGTGCGGGTACTGTGCGGGTCATCGAACCGCACTCTACCCGCACTTGCATCAAGAATAAAAGAGCAGAATTGCACCTGACATTAGAGTGCGGGTACTGTGCGGGTCATCCAACCGCACTCTACCCGCACTGTTGCTCAAGACAGTAGGTAGATTTTGCACCTAAGAAGGAAGTGCGGTCACAGTGCGATGCCAAGTGCGGGCTAAGTGCGGGTCAAGTGCGGGTAATTCAACCGCACTCCACCCGCACTAATGTCCTGATCCGTGAACTGAAGTTGCAGGCAACCCATACAGTGCGGGTACAGTGCGGGTAAACCACCCGCACTCCACCCGCACTCCGAGCGCGCCAGTCTGATTTTCAAAGCTTAAGTGACCTATTTTTGTATTTAGTATAAATATAAAAGTATAGAAACGTTTTAAGGAGCTTTTAACTCCGTTTTAGGCAGATTAGGCATTCTTAGATCTAGTTTCTCTCTCTACCTCTCATCCACACATTCTCTACTCAACTTCAAGGAAGTTAGGAGATTGGAGCCACTTCAAGGAAGGAGATGTTCTCCAAGGGTTATTTCTTTCTCCTCTCTACTGATTTCCTAGTTGTAATGAGTAGCTAAATCCCCTCTAAGGGGTTGATGGAGTAGTTAGTTTAATATTGGGCTTGTACATAAACTTGTTATTATATTGATATTCATGTCTATCTTCCATTGATCTATTCTTGTTGTGAGTATTTATCATTGATTTCTTGTGTAGATACATGATCTTTGCAAGATATATTTATGTTATGAATGGGTATTGCATCTAGATATACATCCTATTTAGTTGTTTAATGCTCTAAAGAATAGACGGAAAGTCATGAACTCCGACTCTTGAACCGCGGTTTTAATCTAACCTCGATCGTATTTCCGGCACTATACATCCTAGGTCGGAATCCGTGAAAGAGTTAGAAGTCATCACTATACATCCTAGGGTGACTATTTGTAATCGGTTGAGTCAATGTTAGGTAGACGAGCTTCATTTCTAGAATCCGGTAAACAATCAACTCTATACATCCTAGGTTGGTAGTTTACAAGGATTAATCCCTAATAGGTGGTCCGCACTATACATCCTAGGTTGGCCACCTTCTGGGGATAAATAACCGACTCTATACATCCTAGGTCGGTTACCTTGAAGAGCCGTGCTATTGACAAGTTTGTTACATTGCCCAGTATTTGCTTTCGAATCCATTAACTCCTTAGTTTCCATCATCTATATATCCTTCACTCCATATTCCCCTTTCATTTTATTTACTTATTTAATGTGGTGTTATTTAGAATTGGTTCACAATCTACATTTTCACCAATTCATGTTTTGCTATTTATATATACATACAATTGCTTTAGCTTTAACTAATTTGGCTAACTCCGATCCCTGTGGACGACACCCACTTGCCACTATATTTATGTTTGTAAACTGATTTAGGCTTGTGTGGTTTCTTTAAATATTATTGACGGACTGATCTTTTAAAACGACATAAGGGAAAAAGGTCCTTGTCAAAATGGCGCCGCTGCCGGGGAGCGGCATGTTAGTTTAATTAGTTATGCATGAGTAAGGCTAGTCTAGTAATATTCCTGCTCTGCCCTATCTGTTCCTCGTTTACGTTGTGCTTTATTTGTTGTGAAATTTCAGGATTTTAGGTATATGCACGGACGAAGATCGTTGAGAGGAACAGTGTTGCTAGTTAGCGATAATATCAATCGGTTGGGTAGAAGAATAGAGCAGTTAGAGGGAAATATGAACGAGCATAATCAGCATGAGCAGCATGCTAGAGAGAATGAGCAACAGGCTCGAGAGAATGAGGGAAGTGTACATGGGGATGAAGAGCTAGGCCTCACCATGGGCGAGTACACTCTCCCATTTGTAGGGAATGTGCCCACTGCTATAGTACTGGATGATGTAACAAGGCAGTACGAGTTGAAAACTATGCACATCAGCCTCCTACCTTCGTTTAGTGGGCGAAGTACCAAATATTGCTTCCAATTTATGAAACAATATGGAGCCACCCTAGAAACCTTCCCTGTAATTGCTCGCCAAGCAGTATTGACAAGGGAGCAGCTTCATCTGAGGTGTTTCCAATATTGTCTGAAAGATGCAGCCATGACTTGGTACATGAACTTGAGGCCGGGATCACTGGTGACATGGAGCCAAGTCTGCAAGGTTTTCTTCAACAATTATTTTCCGTCACAGAAGGCTAAAGACCTAAGGTTGAAGATAGCTTCTTTTGTCGAAGAGGACGGTGAACCATTCCATGAGGCATAGGAGAGGTTCAACTTATTGTTAGCACAAATGCCACCGCATACATACCATCCAGAACTGAAGGTTAACTCCTTCTATAGTGGACTTTCATCAATAACCCAAATGATGGTGGATAATGCATGCGGAGGTACCATTGCAGACAAGAGGGCAGTTGAAGCTTATGACATTCTGGAGAAGATTGCCCAGAACTCACAACAGAGGACATCACATGTGAGGAGGGGTGGAAGAATAGAAGTGGGTCAGGATACCACAGGGCAAATCCAGATGTCTAGAATGAACAAGGAGCTTCAATCAATGAATGAGCTGATAACCGGAAAACCAGGACCCTCCCAAGGAGTTAGTCAAGTCATGGGGGAGATTGAAGGGGGAGAAGGGCATTTCAGTCAGGAAGAGCAAGCCCAAGCCCTTGGAGAATTCCCAAGGTAGCCTAGGAATGACCCATATTCGAATACATACAATCCAGGGTTGAGAAATCACCCAAACTTGTCTTGGTCTAACAAAAACCACCTAGGAGCAACCACTCACCAAGGTGGCAACAACAATTACCAAGGTGGAAACAACAACCAAGGGTACCAAAACCGGGGGTACAATAGATACAATCAAGGGGGAAACAACAACAATCAATTGGGAGGTTCAAGTAGTAACCCACCATCCAACTTCAATTCCCACGCTTCAGCTAGCCAACCAAAGGACAAGTCTCTAGAGGAGATAGTGAGTACAGTTATCAAAACTGTTGGTATCGGGTCGGAAGCCCTCAAGAACACCTTACATGCCTCTGAGCAACGAATGTCAGCTTACATGCAGTCCAATGATCAGAGAGCCAACAGTCATGGAGCGTCACTGAAGAAGATGGAAACTCAGTTGGCACAGATTTTTGATGCATTGATGAAGAACAAGGAGAAGGCATCAAGCTCCGATGAACATGTTAACATGTTAGAGGTTGTTCAGTCAGGAGGTGAGGAAACCGAAGCAAGTATGGCAGATGTTGCGGATAAGGAAGATAGGGAAAGTAACATAGGCTCCCCTAGTAAACTTGAAGACCCCGGGAGTTTCGTCATAGATGTACAACTTGAGGATTCACCAAAGATGGGAGCAGTCCTTGATATAGGGGCTAGCATCAATATGATGCCATTAGAGATCTACGAACAGCTGACAATTCAGTCAATCAAGCCCACCTCCCAGACTCTCCTCATGGCTGACAATTCTCCCATCACCCTAGTAGGTATTATGGAGGAAATTTATGTGAATGTGCACGGTTTGATGGTGCCGGCAGAATTTGTTGTGTTGGATTGCAAAAGAGAAGAATCCAGCGGTAGAGACTGGAAACTACTGTTGGGGAGGCCGTTCATGGCCACAGCAAGTATGGTGATCGATATTTGTTCTAGGGACATTTCCTTCAGCTGTGGAGGGCAAAGTGTGAACTTCAAGGTAACATCCCCCAGAATAAGCCAAGTTAGAGATTGTTTAGTCTTGGAGGCACAAAATTCCAGAAAGAAAAGGAGACGGGTGCTCACCCTTGTGCAAGCCTTTGAAGGGGTCAAGGAGATGGAATTGGGAAACCAAGACTGCATCAAGGAGAGGCAAGAATCAGAATTCGAAGAGGAAGAAGCAAATACTGAACTCTTCGATCAATTGGGTGAGCTCGAACAAGACAACATAAAGCTCAAACTGGAGGTTTATTTGCTGAAGACAGAGAATGTACAGTTGAAGACTAAATTGCATGATCTCTCATCAGTCAACAACGGGTTAACTGAACAAGTAGTGGAGCTTGCCACCAAAAAGGAGTTGGTCTCCAAGAACTTAGATGCATTGGCAAGACTCTCCGAAGAGTTTGAGGAAGACTATGGGAGAAGGACAAGGAAACTTCAACTAGGTGTGGAGGAGTCCGCAAAAGTGGTAAGGGAATTGCATGAACAGTTGAGCTCAAAAGATGATGAGTTGAAACGGGCTAAGGTCAAGGAGGGGGATTTGATTGAACAACTCGCCATGATGGAAAACAATGTCAAATCCCTCAGATTCGGACAACAAAAAGTGGCCCACGCCAACGATCGAACAGGGAGTTTCCCTAACCGTCCTATTACTTGCTACTTTTGTGCAAAAAAAGGGCACACTAAAGCTTATTGCTTTAGTTTCCAAAGATTAAAAGCAAGTGGAGTTAGTTCTAGGATAAACCCACCAAAGGTTAAACAAATATGGGTTCGAAAGGACTTAGTGGGACAAATGAGGAGAGTGGGGAGAGATGCAGTGCATAGTCATTTGGCACTGGTTTGGGTGGCCAAGTTGAATATGCTCCCCATTCCGGTCAAACCTCCTTTGGTTGACCGGGGCCCACTTTGAGTTCATTGCACTCATTTTTGAATTTATTTTATTGTTTTTATTTTTATTTTTTACTTTTCGGATGGTTAGTTTGGTTGTTGTAAACTTTTGAGACTGTTTGAGTTTGTTTTGGTACAGATACAGTTGCAAGGCAGAATTCATGAGTCTATCTAGGGGAACAGTGCGGTTAGAGTGCGGGTCAGTCACCGGCACTCATCCCGCACTATGAGGGCATCAGGTAATAGAGTGCGGGTAAAGTGCGGGTCAGTCACCCGCACTCCACCCGCACTTTTGTCGCGCAGTATATATATGCCTGTCGTTTTCTAGGGCTCCACTTGCCACAAAAGAGCAAAACCAACTGCAAACTTGAAATTTTTTCCTCTTCCCAGCTAAAGGTATTCCGTGTGTGCCACGTTTTTGATTTTTCTGCAACTAAGGTATGAATTCTTTCTCTAATTTCATTTCACATATCTCTAATCCAAAACCCTAACCCTCTTTATCACGATTTTTTTTGCCTCTTATGCATGAACTTCATTAGTTAGGGTTTTGACCCTCGTTTTTGCTTTTACTAATGTCTAAGAGAGTGGAATGTTGTGTGTTATCTATTTTGCATGTGATGTATTCATTGTTAATTGATTTTCTATTTTGCAATTAGATTTTCAAACTATGAATTGGGTTTATATGGTTGAATGGAAGCCGATACATGAGTTAGAGTCATTTTGTTGTTGATTCGTTCGATGATGAACCCGAATTTTGAGATGTATACATGAATTGAACTCTGCATTTGCTGGTGTCTGGTGACGAGTTAGAGTGCGGGCACAGTACGGGTCACTCACCCGCACTCCACCCGCACTTTATCCTCTTGGCAGAATTTTTTACTTTCATATTCCTGCATCATAACCTCGTGTTTCTTTGATCCGAATATTGCCTTACAACTATTTTTAATGTACAGATGTCAGGGAGACCCAGGAGAATGCCTAGGCAAAGCAGTCAGGGTTCCGAACGAAGACCGAGGTGAGGCCCCCAAGTTCCTCCACCGTGCATCAGGCACCCGGATTTCGAGGAACGCTTAGACTATTTCAGGGAGCGAGACATAGTGGTAGAGAGGGGAATAGCGGTTGAAGAACTGGAAGGCACCCTAATTCCACCAATGATTGAAGCAAGGGGATGGGAAACCTTTGTTAGCCCCCCCCCCCTCCGATGTATTGTCGACGTGTGGTCGAAGAGTTCTTTGCTGGGTTGGTACCTGAAGCTTTTCAAAGCTCTTCCTCGGTTCTGGTCCGTGGGATAGAAGTCCGGATGACTATAGCGGACATAAACAGGTATTATAGGACTGAGCTTCCAGTTGATCCCGAAGCAGTCGGACGTCTAAGGTAAGGGGTGACTTGGAGCGAATTCTTTGTGACCCAAAATGTGGACTTTGAAAATCAGTTAGTGATCCGTCCGATGGATTTTTGGGTGGCCCCTGATCACCGTATGAAGCACACCAACTTAAGGAGTGATTTGGGGTTCTGGCATGTCTTCATCTCCCATTCCTTGATTCCCAGAAAGCATAGGACCTCAGTGAACTTCAATGCAGCCATGATTCTGTACTGTATACTGTAGAATCAGTTGGTCGACATCGGCTTTTTGATCAAGAGAGAGATCCTTGAGATGGGAAGGGTCAGGGTGGACAAGCAGCCACTCATTTTCCCTAGCCTCATCACCGCATTCTGCAGAACCGCCGGAGTAGATTTCGGATCCGATCCTTTCGAATGCGGTTTGGGGCCGGTTGGGCGATTCACATGGAACGACCAGATCAGAGAGCGAGACCCCTCTGGTGTCAGGGTCCGAACAGGGAGGAGAAAACCTGCTCGAGGGGGCAGCACGAGCAGACAGCCGGAAGACATCCCGGAACCACCGGATGTGGAGCCGGTTTACATCGATTATGGTGATTATAGGCCCGCAGCTTCCTCACCCCCGCAGGAGACATATGGAGAGGTTCCTTGGCAGACTTTGCTTACTGGATTGGAGAACCTCAGGACCGAGGTCGCCGAAAATAGGAGGCAGATCACTGAGAGCAGGGCGGAAGCAAATGAGTACTTCACGGACATTTGGGGCAACCTCACAGACATGAGGGAGGCACTCAGTCTTCCGAGTTATCCATAGAAAAAGAAGAGGTCAGCTGCTTTCTCACCTCCTTCAGGGGGCCCAGCCATTGACCCATATGGGGAAGAGCTCAGAGCTGCTATGGAGAGATCCAGGAGGGAGCAGGAAGAGCGGATCAAATCAGAGATCGACCCCAAAGGCAAAGGGATCGCCAGTGAACCGGAGAGGGAGTTTTCCGACGATGATTGACCATCCTTTCTTTTTCTTCATTATTGATCAGAACTTTTACTGCTTGTATTTATATTTGTATTATCTTTTAAACGGCTTAGACTTATTTTTTCTTTTCTTTTCGCATTTAATTTTCGTTGGTAGAGTTGTTGTGTGGTTTTAAGCTAGGTTGTGCATCTTTTGGGAAGCACACAACAACACGAATGGACATCGACCGATCTTCCTTCTAAAGGGAGTTTTCTACCTTCGGTTTTGTACTTAAATTTTTTATGAATGCGATTTAGTTTTTGTTATGATGAATGAGCTTGGTTGAATGTATGTCTAGATTCGGTTTGGGGGTGTTAATCCCTCATTCCGCCTTTTTTTGTGATTATGCTTATTCTTACCAACAATGAGGGCATTGTTGAGTTTTGGTTTGGGGGTGCATCACGCCTCCGCCGTGTACATCACGCCTCCGCCGTGTACATCATGCCTCCGCCGTGTATAGTTTAGTGTCCATCTTTTTCAATTTTGTCGCTTGTCCATTTTTTATAAACTGTAATCCAGTATGGGTATGATGCTTCTAGAATGTGTTTTTGACGAGTCTCTTATATGTGCTCTGACCTTGTGATATTGTTTGGTGCCACTTAAGACTTAGCTTGCACCATCATGGGTTAGTTCCATCCGTTGGTATGAAATATTGGGGACTCATTGTTCCCATGTCTTGTTCTAATAGTGGAGATGCCTGTGAGATCACAAACACAAGCATGAAAGTGCGTTTTTCGAGTGCATTATTGATTATTCTTAAACACGCCTCTCGTCATGTATGTCATGTGCCATAGGACTTGCATTATTTTGTGAATGCGTGATGGATGTTTTCATTCCCTTTTTAGATGGTTTTGGAAGTGATAGTAGGGAATGCATGTTTATTGAAGTACCTCATTAGCCTAAACACCACTTACCATATTGTGTGTTCCAAAGCCGATTTGAGGCCAAACACTTACCTCTTCATTGGTACCACATTCAACCATATACCCAATATCCTAAACACATGCCTACCCTTGTACTAATCATGTTAGGATGGGAAATGGTAGTGAGAAAAAGGGTTAAAATGGTCCCACAGTGGGTAAAATGAGATAGATGTTGAAAATATGAAAGAAAAGGGTAAGTTATGCACTCTAAATGCCTAAAAAAGGGAAGATGGTAACAACTCAAATGGAGTACAACATTGTTAGTTGGAAATTGTCAAAAGAAAAATTTAAAGAAAGATTGTACTTGAAGTGCCATAATGAGAGTGTTTTATGCTAAACACTCCCAAATGGAATGCAAATGTTGAGGGAAAAATGTGGGTTAAATGGTTTCCTAGAGGGTTGCATTTAAAGCAAGAAAAGAACATGGTGTGGGAGTAGGGATTTTATTCTAGCATGATTGGTGAGTTGAACTCCTAAAAATTCCATATTCTGTTTTGTGTAAACTCATTCACCCCCACAGCCACACTATAACCGGTTGAAAAGCCCTATTTGATCCATGTAAGTCTAGTTTGGGAATGTAGGTTGAAGCACGATCTTTCGCATCCATGGCATGGTGACTCATTCCTAGGATAGTTCATTGCTTAAATCTTATGCAGAATCTTCTTTGCATACTTGTTGTGTGGAACTTAGGACTCTTGAGGAAAGAAAAGAGGGAATCCATGTGAGCTTTAGAATTGAAGCGAATTATGTTCAAGGTATGGGAGTAAGTGGTCCTAAATTCATGAATGCCTTTAGGTGTGGGATTCGTGTTCGTACGAGCCTCCCTTGGGTGTCTCCAAATTGTTCTTGATCTTGTGCATATGTTTTTCTCCTCGCGATCACATCTATTAGTATCATATCACACATGGGACTTGCGACATTGTTGATGTATTGTGTAGGTATTTAGAAATTACTTTCAGCTGGCGTCTTACTGTTTTGAATAGATTTGCTCGAGGACGAGCAAAGGTTTGGTTTGGGGGTGTTTGATCGGGCCAAATATGTACTATATATATGCCCTCAGATCCTTACCTTATGTTCTGTTTTCGTGCGTTTTTATGTCTCTTATGGGTTGTTTTGTGCTTATTTGAAGGAAATGATGCAGAGACAGGCTTGGAAGCACATTATGATGATTCCAGTAGAAAAGGAGCACAAACATGTCTATGGTGCGGGTCCAGTGCGGGTCGCAACCGCACTCCAGCCGCACTCCAGCCGCACTTATGTGCATAGCCGGGGCAGAATGCAAGTACAGAGATAAAGTGCGGGTACAGTGCGGGTCAGCTAACTGCACTCCACCCGCACTATTGCCAAACCAGAGAAGCTGTGCAGTCACCTGACATTAGAGTGCGGGTTCTGTGCGGGTCAGCAAACCGCACTTCACCCGCACTTGCACCAAGAACAGAAGAACAGAATCGCACCTGACACTAGAGTACGGGTACTATGCGGGTCATCGAACCGCACTCTACCCGCACTTGCATCAAGAACAGAAGAGCAGAATTGCACTTGACATTAGAGTGCGGGTACTATACGGGTCATCCAACCGCACTCTACCCGCACTGTTGCTCAAGACAGTAGGTAGATTTTGCACCTAAGAAGGAAGTGCGGTCACAGTGCGATGCCAAGTGCGGGCTAAGTGCGGGTCAAGTGCGGGTAATTCAACCGCACTCCACCCGCACTAATGTCCTGATCCATGAACTGAAGTTGCAGGCAACCCATACAGTGAGGGTACAGTGCGGGTAAACCACCCGCACTCCACCCGCACTCCGAGCGCGCCAGTCTGATTTTCAAAGCTTAAGTGACCTATTTTTGTATTTAGTATAAATATAAAAGTATAGAAACGTTTTAAGGAGCTTTTAACTCCGTTTTAGGAAGATTAGGCATTCTTAGATCTAGTTTCTCTCTCTACCTCTCATCCACACATTCTCTACTCAACTTCAAGGAAGTTAGGAGATTGGAGCCACTTCAAGGAAGGAGATGTTCTCCAAGGGTTATTTCTTTCTCCTCTCTACTGATTTCCTAGTTGTAATGAGTAGCTAAATCCCCTCTAAGGGGTTGATGGAGTAGTTAGTTTAATATTGGGCTTGTACATAAACTTGATATTATATTGATATTCATGTCTATCTTCCATTGATCTATTCTTGTTGTGAGTATTTATCATTGATTTCTTGTGTAGATACATGATCTTTGCAAGATGTCTTTATATTATGAATGGGTATTGCATCTAGATATACATCATATTTAGTTGTTTAATGCTCTAAAGAATAGATGGAAAGTCATGAACTCCGACTTTTGAACCGCGGTTTTAATCTAACCTCGATCGTATTTCCGGCACTATACATCCTAGGTCGGAATCCGTGAAAGAGTTAAAAGTCATCACTATACATCCTAGGGTGACTATTTGTAATCGGTTGAGTCAATGTTAGGTAGACGAGCTTCATTTCTAGTATCCGGTAAACAATCAACTCTATACATCCTAGGTTGGTAGTTTACAAGGATTAATCCCTAATAGGTGGTCCGCACTATACATCCTAGGTTGGCCACCTTCTGGGGATAAATAACCGACTCTATACATCCTAGGTCGGTTACCTTGAAGAGCCGTGCTATTGACAAGTTTGTTACATTGCCCAGTATTTGCTTTCGAATCCATTAATTCCTTAGTTTCCATCATCCAGTATTTGCTTTCGAATCCATTAACTCCTTAGTTTCCATCATCTATATATCCTTCACTCCATATTCCCCTTTCATTTTATTTACTTATTTAATGTGGTGTTATTTAGAATTGGTTCACAATCTACATTTTCACTAATTCATGTTTTGCTATTTATATATACATACCATTGCTTTAGCTTTAACTAATTTGGCTAACTCCGCTCCCTGTGGACGACACCCACTTGCCACTATATTTATGTTTGTAAACTGATTTAGGCTTGTGTGGTTTCTTTAAATATTATTGACGGACTGATCTTTTAAAACGACATAAGGGAAAAAGGTCCTTGTCATCTATCCACCTACCTAGAATATGAATTTTGTTTTGAAGTTTTTGCTATTGGTAAGATTCGAGCCGCTGACTTGAGAGTCATTTGCCAAAACCCCAAACTCTTCCATCTACTATCTGAGCTATACCCCTAGGGGCACTGTTATTCTAATATATATGTGTAAAACATGTTGAATTCGTTTTATTTTGTTATATAAATACTTGTTTGTATTTTTTTTAATGCCATATGAATTGAAATATTTGGATTGGATGCCTTGAAATTTCAATTTTGAAGAATCAAACTCTAAGAAATAGAGCCTCAACCTCGAAACTTTGAGTGGGTCATAGAGTGTCCAAACAATTGAAAGTCATTGTAAAATTGGTACCATTATTTACTAGAGATCCCAAGCTTTCCAAAGACACCTAAAACACATAGTTTGGTTGAGTATGAAGAGAGAACGAAGTGTTTAAAGTGTTGGGGTTTATGCCCTAAAGATGTAATTTGTAAATGGATTTATGAAATAAATAAAAAGAAAAGTTAAATTCAATCTTGTTGTGTTTTTTATTTTATAACTTGAGCATATATTAACATCCTAGATTGTCGGATGTAATCTCGAACTGTGTATATGAGTGTCATATACGGATGGATACAGTAAGAGACGTGCAATCTAAAGAGTCCATAGATAGCAAATAAAACTGGGTACTTTATTTGTCGTTAATCTATAGTTGTGTTCCATTCCGTAATGTACGGTGATGCTATCCTGAATCATTCATATGAGATATGGGAAATGAGGCACCTTGTATGATATGATCATATAGGACTGGGCCATGATCTATATGAATCTCTCACTAAGATCCCTGTACCGATGAGATTCGTGTATATCAATTAATGATGGCTATATGTGGGTGATCTTAATCATGAGTGTCATATCGACTCCTTCAGGTTAGATCGTGGTCTTTAATATACCATGGGTGAGATCGGATGCAGTTCCTTATCAATATACTCTGTATGTTAGGATCGCGGTTTGACTTGTGGCTGGGAAGGTATGTACACAATAGTGGAATCCTCTTCTTCTTGTGAGAAGTAGATGGTAGTTCCCTTAAGGGTTGATTCAGAGCTTGGACAATACGAGCGCTCTCCTAATTCCGTGAGGAAATATGATTTATTGTTCATTAAAGAGCCAATGGTGCTTAAAGGGTATATGTAATTAGTGGGGTATAACGAACATTATGACCCAGCTCTAATTATGAACTACTGTGGAGGACCACACCATGTGTAATAGCTATATCGATGGACAACGAGTTGTATCGGTCTGTGTAAAAGCGTCTGTAGTTGAAAGAGTGCAGCTTCGGGTTTTTAGTGGAATAACACCGGAGATAATAATCAAGGAATATTAATTAAAGAGTTTAATTAATGATTCCAACGATTATTGGAGCAAAAAATACTGTGGGTCCATTAGGTCCCCTTGCTATCCCAATCGTTTTACGTAACAAGGGTCACGGTTAATTAATTGGATTGTCCAATTAATTGTGTTACGAAAGTGACATGTATTCATTCAGGGATTAATTGAAGAATGAGATTATTTAATTAATACATTAATAATTAAATTAATTAAATAATTAGATTATTTAATTAAATGAATTAATAATTATGAATTATTAATTAATTATTAAATGGAGGTTGCGGGTTCAAATCATGACTAAGACATAAAAATAATTAGATTATTTTATTCTTTGAGAAGTCTAGTATTTAAGTTTAAGTCAACTAGGGTTGTGTGGGAGTTAGAATCCTACTCTACCTATGACACTTAAATACTAATTATCTTTTGAATATATAAAGATATATTTGGGAAAAGATAATTATCTAGTTTTAAAAATATATAATGATATATTTATATAACTAGATAAGAGAGAAATAGTCTTAGATTTTGATTTGAACAACACACAAAAGAAAAAAAAACAAGAAAAGTGGTGCGGCAATCAAGAGAGCAAAAGGAAAACAAGAGAAAAAGAAGCAAAGTGTGCTATGTGCACTTATTGAAAAAAATATATGTAACACCCCAAAACTCAAAGAGTAATTAAACCCTTTGATATGAGATGTTATGTCATAAATCATTAATTACTTCACAAAAACAAAATAATAATCATTGAATAACTCCAAATAAACCATTCTCTACTGAAAAATATATCTCCAAATATATCCAACAATAAGGTGCAAAACACTCTAAAGGGAAATAAAACAATACCAGGCACCTAAACTCAAATTTAAAGTAACAAAAAAAGAGAGGAAAATATTACATAAAATCTCAATCACTTCCACTTCTGAAAGTCTAATGCCCTAGCGATCAGCTTCTAAAAACTCAGTCTGTAAAAATGTTAATGACAAGGGGTGAGCTGTCAACTAAATAAGTATTGCATAATACGTAATCGAAAACATTTATGAAATTTATAATGACATTTAAAGAGTACATAAATTTTCAAATATTTAAATACAATTAAACTTGCAAAGGTAATATTTTCAAATACAAGTAAAACTTGCAAAAGTAACATATTAATATACAAATAAGCTTATAAAAGTAACATTTTCAAATACAAGTTCAAAAGTAGCATTTTCATTGTACGATAACGATTAATAACATTTCATAAAAATATGCTCAAGTCAAGTAGTGTCACCAATACCCCCAGGGGACCCGGCCATTTACATTTCAGAAATTGGTACGAGACCAAAATCATAACATTTTAGAAATTGGTACGAGACCAAAATCATAACATTTCATTTGTCACGCGCGTTGCATTTACATTATCACCGGTGATCAACATTTCATTTCACATTTCATTTACTACTAACGTTGAGCTAAAACATTACTTTCAACAATATATATATATATATATATATATATATAACGATACATTTGCATTACTAAATCATAAAAGGACCAAACATTTAAGCATTTAAGCAAAAAGGTCTAGTAAAGGTAAAACTTATTTAAATAGAATTAAGTAACAAATATGTAAGTAAAAACTAAGTAGTAAAATGAGTTTATAAACATATATAAACGTATATAATAAAATATTTCAGAACATTACAATATGATAAATAAATTTGGTTTCTAAGAAAACATTTGTGCAATTACATACTATGCAAAAAAGGTAATCTACTTACCTCCGATGATAACTAGTTTAAGGTTTCACTAACGATATTGAGAAATCACGAGAGGAACCTAAACATATAGAATATAATCCCTCAATTAAACCAGCCAAATAAAATAAATCTAACTCAACTTTGTAAGTACATTTTTTTATTCATTTTCATAAAGAGATTTCAGAAAAATAGTTTTTAGTGCTCAAACGTTAGTGATTCGAAAATCTTAAAGACCTCAAAAAATTGCAAAACTTAGTCAATAAATCCAAAAATCAGATTACTAATTCCTCTCAAAATATCATAATTTTTCCAAACACCGATAATTTCCTATCATATTCTAAACACACAAGGGTCAATCCTGACAGCATATATTTTGATCCTCCAATCAGACTTTGTATAACATTTTAACAATCCTACAGATTACTAAAAATTCTAAACCTTTATTTATAGACTAATATATCTGTACTCTATCCCTATACCGAAAATCATAATTTTACCTATCTCCCTTTGAGAATTAAAATTCCTACAACACCAAGAGCTCATGACTGTCAGCCTAAATATCATGGCTTAAACATCAAATATACTCAAAGAATTAAAATACTTATATGACACCAAAATTCACGATAATTTATATCCTAATTCAATTATGCCTCTAAAACCATAATACCGAAAATAAAACTTAAATGCATCCCCAATTGTAATTTAAAGTTACTCCAATACAATAAGGTCAGTTTGATAATTCAGAAAATCTGCATATGTAATCGATTTAGAATTAATGTCTCCCTAATATGAACACCACCAAAAATTCCGAAAATTATAACACAAGTAGATATATATGTCTACTATTTCATTCCGAAATTCAGCATCAATCGTAACCTTCAAATATAACTAAAGTCTAAAATAAACAACACAGTAAGTTGCCTCACCAATTTTAAAACAGATCACAATTTCAACCTACACTAACACTCAAACTTGAATTCTTTAATGAACTCCAAAAATTCCAGCAATTAATTATAGAGCTTCATGTATAATTCTATTTTATTCACTCCATAATCCATTCATTAAAACATCTCCATAAAATAAAGTTGAGCAATTGTTAGAGGCCTAAATTTTGTTGATGAGATGTTTTGTGTTAAAAGAAAACAAAGAGTCTAAAAAGGAATACATCTTTAATCAAAATTAAAAATGAAACAAAGTTCACGAACTTGTACCTTCAAAGAGTTTCAGAGTAAAGGTATAATGAAATTGATACTTTTTATTGATATTATTTTACTATGATCTTTTGGTAGGGAAACAAGTATAGAAAAGTGAGAGTTTTTGTATGAAAGCATTTAGTTGATATTACCGTATAAATATATATACACACATATGAATAATTATTAAAATAATGAAGATATACAATTCCACTGATTTTGCTAAAATATTCAAATTTCTTTAAATGTGGAATTGACTTATTTCAAATCACTCTAAATGTGGAAATTGACTTATTTCAAATAACTATAAATATAGAAATTAATTTATTTCAAATCACTCTAAATGTGGAAATTAACTTATTTCAAATCACTATAAATATAGAAATTGATTTATTTCAAATCACTCTAAATGTGGAAATTAACTTATTTCAAATTACTTTAAATGTGGAAATTAACTTATTTCAAATCACTTTAAATGTGGAAATTGACTTGTAATAATACTGGAGAATCAATCACTGATCTGGTTTATTGCCAAAAATACATTTCTATTTCTATTATTTTTATTACTACTAATAAAGAAGGAAACAAAAATTAGGGTCTTACAATATATATATATATTAATTAAGATAATTTTTTCTCCTAGAATTATTCTAGGTATTTTTTCTCTTGGAAGAAAAAGTAGTTTCTTCTTTTCTCTTCATCCTCTAAGTTCCTGAGTACTTGACGCGCTCACACGCAGTTACCGGTTCCGGGAATAGCTAGGAAGATCTATGGTACAGACCATGAGCATATTGCGTAAGGTGAAGGAGCCTCCAAAGGTTGGTAAGGTTCTAAATTTTTTTTTATTGATTACAATTTTTCTGAGTTTACATATTGTATGTATTAGTTCCTGAAAAATGATTACGATCTCAAGTTCACTGGTTAGAAAACTTTTAAAACATATTTCGCTACGTTTCCAGTGAATGGGGTTCCAACAATTGGTATCAGAGCCAAAATAAATTTCGGAACAGGAAATATTTTTTGATGCTTAGGCACTGTTTAAATTGACTGTATGTTTTTTTTTGTATGTATATTAAGTTTGTTAATTTACAAAAACATGATTGATCGTTAATTATATGGTACTGTGGATTTAAGGTTCATGGGTTGTATTAATTTTTTTTTTTTTTACTGTCATTGTGTTGTTATAAAAATATGTAACCTATATTGAAGACCTGGAAAAATTGACGGAAGGGTGAAATCGAAAATACGCGCAACTGGGGGTACTGTTCAAGAATACTGTTCACATGGTACTATTCATGAGGTACTGTTTATGACACTGTTCACTGCAGGGGGGTACTGTTCATGCGGTACTGTTCACGCGGACAATCACGTGCAGTGTTCACATCGTCTTGCACGGTTCCGTTGGCAAGTGTTGCCTAGTGCGTTCCGTGCGGATTTCCTATTTCAGATTCATGAGAGAAATCCGAGTGACCTGAAGAGACTGGAAGACTCGAAAATTACAAAAAGACCAAGGAATGCCTTGGGGTTACTTTTGTAATTTTAGATTTCAACTTCTTTAGGTTAAATAATCCACAGTACTCGGTCAATTCATGTATGCTTTATATTATGTGATGATAAAAGCATTGCAATGTATACATATGTCATTTAGATTAGATGTGCCTACACAAATATATATGATATGTCATACATGCATCATAGCCTAATATTTTATGTTTTTTTTTTAGTATGATTAAAATAGGTAAATACATTATTGGCTATGAAAATGAGATTAGCTTTTTAATATTTAGAAAACTTGTTAATTCTCATTAATATTAATCTAGTTATTAAAGTGTTTAATAAGTTAGATTAATAGGGTCATTTTTTTGTAATTAGGATTAAAATGATTAATAACCTAATAATAAATGAACCGAATATTGTGTTAGAGTTTTAATAGTTAAATTTGGTAAACACTATCATAATAATCTGACCTTAGTAAATAGTTTACAGAGGCTTAGATTATTCACTAATAGATTAGATTTTTAATTGTTAAAAATCATTAGTAATTTATTAGTTAATTAGAATTTATTTCTAATAATGAATTTGTTAACGCGCTAGATAACTTGATTAAAGTTAGCTGTTTGATCCTGTAGAGTCTAGGTGCATTAACGGATAATAGAAAATCCTAATTTTTAAAAATAGTGAGTGGGAGAGGGATATATGACATATATATCCCGCAGTCTCCATCATTAGTTCAACACCGTGAGATCAGAGTGGGGCCTCGTGACGGCTTTGCTTTCGTCCTCCCTAAGGAGGGTTTTCACAAAGATCAATACCAAGGTTGACTTCCTAACGGATAGGATTTCTGAGGGTATTTCAGGATTGACCGACCCTAAGGCGGCAATTCTCGAGTTAAGCTCGTGAGATCTGAAATGGTGGGTTACACTCACGAAGGTTTTGATTAAGTTTTGTTAATTAAAAACCTGACTGAATAAACGATGGTTGAATGATATGGAATAAGAGTTATTCTAGAATATCATTTGATTGAGAATGTCTCGGTCCAACATGCAAAGACTTGACCGACCCTAAGGTTGCACTTCTTTGTGGTATGTTCGATTGTCGTGGTATAGTAACTGGTTTTTAGGTATTTCTAGTTCGTTAAACATGTTCATGCTTCATGTTTAAATTTATGCCAAAGCACTCGCACTTGTTTTTTTAATAAATGACTGAATGAATGTTTTATTTATTTTAGAAATTATGTCTTCTGCATGACTTCAAATTCTCGCAACCGAAAAATTAACTGGTGATAACTACACTAAGTGGAAACTTAACATTAATGCAATATTAGTCACCAAAGATCTCAAGCTTGTGCTTACAGAGGAATGTCCTCAGGCGTCCACTGCCAATGCCACACGAACTGTTCGTGAGGCAAACCCACGATGGGTCTCATCTGATGAGAAGGCCCGAACATATCTGTTGGCTTCTATGACAGACGTGCTTGTCACAAAGCATGAAGCAATGACTTTAGCATTCGAAATCATGGACTCTTTGCAAGCTATGTTCGGGAAGCCCTCTGATCAAAAGCGACACGAAGCTGTTCGTTCCGCTATGCTCATTAGCATGAAGGACGGTACATCAATTCTGGAACATTTTCTGAGCATGATGTCCTACTTCAACACGCCAAAAGTCAATGGCGGGGCCACTGACGAACCCAGTCAAGTGAGCATCATACTGACGACTCTTCTAAAGAGTTTTGATCAGTTTAAGAGCAACTACTGGATGAACAAGTTAAGGTTTAGTCTCACACAGTTGCTCAATGAGCTCGCTACTTTTGAGTCCTTGACTAAGGACAACAAGGGTAAGACCGGTGAGGCAAATGTTGCCCAGCCATCTTCCTCCTCTAATAATAATAGAAAGAGGAAGAGGCCTGTTGGGAAGGCCAAAGATAAGCCCAAGCCCAAGAAGGTCCAAAGCAAAAAGAAGAGCACCTCCACCGACCAAGACAAAGGAAAATGTTTCCATTGTAACAAGGTCGGGCACTGGAAGAGGAATTGTCCTCAGTACCTGGAGGAGGTAGCCAAGAAGAAGAAGATGAAAGGTAAATATGATTTACTTGTTCTTGAATCTTGTTTAGTGGAAGATGATTCTTCACCCTGGATAGTTTATTCGGGGGCCACTAACCATGTTTGTTCCTTTTTGCAGTGGACTGATTTTTGGACACAGCTAGAGGAGGGAGCCTTCTCAGTGCGTATGGGGTCGGGGGATGTCGTGTCGGCCAAAGCAGTGGGAGCAATAAGATTATAATTTTGTAATAATAATAGTTTTTTATTATTGAACAATGTTTTTATATTCCTGGATTTACATGGAATTTGATTTCCGTTTCTAAATTGTTAGAACAATCGTATTCTATTTCTTTTAATAATAAGTCTGTTATTATTGTAAAGAATGGTCTGAATATTTGTTCAGGAATTAATAAAAACAATTTGTATGTGTTAAGACCGTTAATACATACTACACTGCTTAACACCGAAATGTTTAAGGTTGAAAAACAAAAACTAAACGACATAAGATTTCTCTAGATAATGACACGTATCTCTAGCATCTAAGGCTTGGTCATATCAACCTTGACCGGATAGACAGACTAGTTAAAAGCGGACATTTAAGTGAGTTAAAGGTTGGCACCTTACCTATTTGCGAATCCTGTTTAGAAGGTAAGATGACTAAGAGACATTTTATTGGAAAAGAGCTTAGAGCTATAGAGCCACTAGAACTCATACATACAGACGTCTGTGGACCAAATAATGTTAGAGCTAGAGGCAGCTATGAGTATTATGCCACCTTTATAGATGACTACTTAAGATGCAGATATGTCTACCTGATGCAACGAAAGTCGAAAACATTTGAAAAGTTCAAAGAATTATGAGCTGAAGTTGAGAATCAATTAGGTAGGACTATCAAGTCACTACGATCAGATCGCGGAGGTGAGTACCTTGACCAAGGGTTTGAAGACTTCATGGTCGAGCATGGGATAGTTTCCCAACTCACAGCTCCCGGTACCCCTCAGCAAAATGGTGTAGCAGAGAGGAGAAATAGAACCCTGATAGAAATGGTGAGATCTATGATTAGTTTCTCATCATTACCAAATTCCTTCTGGGAATATGCGTTACAAACAGCGGCATACAATTTGAATGCACTGCCATCCAAATCCGTTCCTAAGACTCCCCTAGAGTTGTGGAATGGTCGTAAAGCTAGTTTGCGACATTTCCGCATATGGGGGTGTCCAACATACGTGCTAAAGTACAGAAGTGGAAAGCTAGACTCCAAGTCTGTGGTCTGCATGTTTGTAGGATATTCCAAGGAGATCAGAGTTTGATACTTCTATAGTCCCGAAGATAACCAAGTATTTGTATCGACAAATGCAATGTTTCTTGAGAAAAATTATATTAGTGACCATAAACCTCGTTCTAAGATTGTATTGAATGAGTTGGAGTCTGGTGAGACTAGTGCTTCATCAACAAGAGTTGTTGATCCACAAACATCTGAGAGTCAGATGGTTCCTGATCAGAATACACTATCACCTAGACATAGTGGGAGGGTTGTTAGACAACCTGAACACTATTTAGGTAGAGGTGAGGGACAAAGTGTTATCTCTGCTGATAGTGTGGATGATCCTTTGACATTTAAGAATGCAATGGAAGATCCTGATAAAGAGGAACAGCTTAAAGCCATGAATCTCGAGATAGAGTCCATGTACTCTAACTCAGTCTGGGATCTTGTAGACTTATCGGATGAGGTAAAACCTATAGGATGTAAGTGGGTCTATAAGAGAAAGAGAGGAGTAGTCGGAAAGGTAGAGACCTTCAAAGCAAGGCTAGTGGCTAAAGGTTATACCCAGAAAGAGAGGGTAGATTATGAAGAGACCTTCTCTCCAGTAGCCATGCTTAAGTCTATTAGGATTCTCTTATCCATTGCTGTTTATTTTGATTATGAAATTTGGCAAATGGACGTCAAGACTACATTCTTGAATGACAATCTTGACTAGAGCATCTATATGATGCAACCAGAGGGATTCGTGTCTCCAAATCTAGAGCAAAAGGTTTGCAAGTTGCAAAGGTCCATCTATGGACTTAAGCAAGCATCAAGATATTGGAACATCAGGTTTGATGATGTGATCAAAACCTATGACTTTGAGCAGAACGTCGATGAGCCTTGTGTCTACAAGCGCATCATTGACAAAAAGGTAGTTTTTTTGGTCCTATACGTGGATGACATCCTACTCATTAGGAATGATGTGGGAGTATTATCTGATGTGAAGGGCTAGCTGGCTAGCCAATTCTAAATGAAATATTTGGAAGAAGCGAGTTATGTTCTAGGGATCCAACTTATAAGGGATCATAAGAACAATCTCATAGCACTATCTCAAGCATCATATATTGACAATATTCTTGTGCAATTTTCGAAGCAGAACTCCAAGAAAGGTAATTTACCTTCTAGGCATGGAGTTCACTTGTCTAAGGAACAGTGTCCTAAGACACCTCAAGAAGTTAAGGATATGAGACTTGTACCCTATGCATCAGCAATAGGTAGTCTCATGTATGCTATGTTATGCATGAGACCAGACATCTGCTATGCAGTGGGAGTAGTCAGTAGATACAAGTCTAACCCAGGATTGGATCATTGGGTTGTTGTCAAGACCATTCTCAAGTATCTTTGGAGAATGAGAAACATATGCTAGTGTATTCCAGACAGGATTTGATCTTGTTAGGATACACAGATTCTGATTTTTAGTCAGACATGGATTCTAGGAAATCCATGTCTGAATCAATTTTCACCCTGGGTGGTGGAGCCCTTGTGTGGAGAAGTATTAAGCAATCTTGCATTGCTGACTCCACTATAGAAGCCGAATATGTAGCCGCTAAAGAGGCTGATTGGCTTCGCAAGTTCTTGAGTGATCTGGAAGTTGTTCCAGATCTGGATAAGCCCATCACACTTTATTGTGATAACAGTGGTGTTGTGGCTAATTCCAAAGAACCAAGAAGCCACGAGAGAGGGAAGCATATAAAGAGAAAGTATTATCTCATTAGAGAGATAATACAGAGATGAGATGTGATCGTCACCAAGATAGCCTCACAAGACAATCGTGCTAATCCAAACGAAGACCTTACTGGCTAAAGTGTTTTTGGGTCACCTAGATGGTCTAAGGTTACGAAACATGCCTCACATGCTTTAGTACAAGTGGGAGATTATTGGGGTTTATGCCCTAAAGATGTAATTTGTAAATGGATTTATAAAATAAATAAAAAGAAAACTTCAATTCATTCTTGTTGTGTTGTTTATTTTATAACTTGTGCTTATATTAACATCCTAGATTGTCGGATGTAATCTGGAATTGTGTATATGAATGTCATATACGGATAGATACAGTAAGAGATGTGCAATCTAAAGAGTCCGTAGATAGCAAATAAAATTGGGTACTTTATTTGTGGTTAATCTATATTTGCGATCCATTCCATAATGTACGATGATTCTATCGTGAATCATTCATATGAGATATGGGAATGGAGGCACCTTGTATGATCTGATCATATAGGACTGGGCCATGATCTATATGAATCTCTCACCAAGATCTGTTTACCGATGAGATTCATATATATCAATTAATGATGGCTATATGTGGGTGATCTTAATCTTGAGTGTCATATCGACTCCTTCAGGTTAGATCATGGTCCTTAATATACCATGGGTGAGATCGGATGCAGTTCCTGATCAAAATACTCTGTATGTTGGGATCGCGGTTTGACTTGTGGCTGGGAAGGTATGTACACAATAGTGGAATCCTCTTCTTCTTGTGAGAAGTAGATGGTAGTTCCCTTAAGGGTTGATTCAGAGCTTGGACAATACGAGCGCTCTCCTAATTCCGTGAGGAAATATGATTTATTGTTCATTAGAGAGCCAATGGTGCTTAAAAGGTATATGTAATTAGTGGGGTATAACGAACATTATGGCCCAGCTCTAATTATGAACTACTGTGGAGGACCACACCATGTGTAATAGCTATATCGATGGACAACGAGTTGTATCGGTCTGTGTAAAAGCGTCTGTAGTTGAGAGAGTGCAGCTTCGAGTTTTTAGTTGAATAACACCGGAGATAATAATCAAGGAATATTAATTAAAGAGTTTAATTAATGATTCCAAGGATTATTGGAGCTCAAAATACTGTGGGTCCATTAGGTCCCCTTGCTATCCCGATCGTTTTACGTAACAAGGGTCACGGTTAATTAATTGGATTGTCCAATTAATTGTGTTACGAAAGTGACATGTATTCATTCAGGGATTAATTGAAGAATGAGATTATTTAATTAATACATTAATAATTAAATTAATTAAATAATTAGATTATTTAATTAAATGAATTAATAATTATGAATTATTAATTAATTATTAAATGGAGGTTGCGGGTTCAAATCATGACTAAGACATAAAAATAATTAGATTATTTTATTCTTTGTGAAGTCTACTATTTAATTTTAAGTCAACTAGGGTTATGTGGGAGTTAGAATCTTACTCTACCTATGACACTTAAATACTAATTATCTTTTGAATATATAAAGATATATTTGGGAAAAGATAATTATCTAGTTTTAAAAATATATAATGATATATTTATATAACTAGATAAGAGAGGAATAGTCTTAGATTTTGATTTGAACAACACACAAAAGAAAAAAAAACAAGAAAAGTGGTGCAGCAATCAAGAGAGCAAAAAGAAAAAAAGAGAAAAAGAAGTAATGTATGATGTGTGCACTAATTGAAAAAAAAATATATTAATTAAGATAATTTTTTCTCCTAGAATTGTTCTAGGTATTTTTTTCTCTTGGAAGAAATAGTTTCTTCTTCTTTTCTCTTCATCCTCTTAAATGCCTGAGTACGTGACGCGCCCACACGCAGTTACCAGTTCCGGGAATAGCTCGGAAGATCTGTGGTACAAACCAGTAGCATATTGCATAAAGTGAAGGAGCCTCCAAACGTTGGTAAGGTTCTAAATTTTTTTTATGTTGATTACAATTTCTAGAGTTTACATATTGTATGTATTAGTTCCGGAAAAATAATTACGATCTCAAGTTCACTGGTTCCAAAACTTTTAAAACATATTTCTGTTGCATTACCAGTGAACGGGGTTCCAACACGAAGTTGGGTCAAAAATCTGATTTTCCGGATTTTGAGGTTGAAGACGATAAATAGTATCACGCGCCATTAGGATGGCGATTATGCTTAACCTCTGACCCGAAAATCAAACTAAAGGCATAAATGGAATCTTTGTGAAATTTGGAGTCGAATGGTGGTGGTCCTAAATCTAACAAAGCATACATACCCTTCATCATCAATTGACCATGAAATCCTTCACTGTAAATGACGGGCGATGCAAAGGGATTCCTGGAAAGTCAAAGCCAATAAGCTGGACCTTGAGAACCAGGACCTGCATGCTCAGATGGCTAAGATGTAAACTGTGGCGGACGCCTCTTTCAGAAATGGGTGTTTCTATGCCTCGCTCCAGGTTGCAGAAGCTCTTCCTCCTTCCTTCGACCTATCGACCATCGCAGGCTGGGATATATAGGAGATATTGGCCAGGGCCGCAAAAATGGCCCACCCTAAGGGTGATGAAGTGGTTCCTCCTAGTCAGGCTGGGGCTGGGTGGCAAATTGTCGAGGCAGGCCCTTCCCTCCCTCCACTTACCTTCTCCGTTTCAGCTCCTAGGGAATCCTTAAGTGGGGTTCTTCCCGAGTCATCCAAGGGAGGTTAACCTAAATCTTGGGAAGGGGCAAGAGTCCACCTAGAAGAGCCCGCTAGAGTAGAGTTTGGGGTTAAGCGAAGCAGATTGGAATCCATGGCTGGCCTTCTTGATGCGGCCATCCCTGCTGAAGTTTTGGCGGTGGTCAACGAGGTCTTGGAAGAGGATCCAGCTGGGCAACAGGCCATCGAGGAACCTCTGGAGGAAGAGATAGCTGACGAGGGTGACCAAAAATGGGCAACCACCTGACGGAGGAGCTGGGGGTGAGGAGTAGCAGGGGGAAATCAGGAGGACTCCGAAGCTTGACGCTACCTGTTCATGACTGGCTTTGATTGGCCGGAAAAAAGGGTGGGCACCCCACTTTACTCATGATTAGTTTAGTCAATCTTTTTCTCCTTTTTGTAGCCCAGATTCGGGGGTTGGGCTCCCCGCTTGATGGATGTAGCCTTACTGGGATAGGCTCCTTAGTTATTAATGAGAATCTGCTATAACTTCCTTCATATTTATTTTGATTGACCTTGACTATGAGCTTCCAACTTGACTGAGGACTCCTTGCTTTATTCCCCATTTACCTAACGTTGATTTAATGAAATTAGGTAAGGAGAAACCAAGGATTTACTAAATGTAAGCCTGCTAGCTGGGGGGGGGTCACTTAGTTTTTGGCAAGAAACCCTATTTCTGATGATCCATTGTTCAAATTTTAAACCAGCAATGTAGGATATGCTTGACGGGGCTACCTCCATCCTGTGAATGAGACAATTATTCATGTTTGAATCATTTCTTGGGGAGATAGTCCGATTGAATCATCAGAATGGCTGTCTAGTTATTTCTAGGTCTCGAGATCTGGATGGCAACTATGCTCTTACACTCAGATCTTTCTTGGGGGTGGTAGCCCGACCAATGCATCAGGAGGGCTATCTAGCTATTTCCTGGTCTCAAGATTTGGATGGCAACTATGCTCTTACACTCAGATCCTTCTTGGGGGTGGTAGCCCGACTAAGGCATCATGAGGGCTATCTAGTTATTTCTCGATCTCGAGATGTGGATGGCAACTATACTATTACACTCAGATCCTTCTTGGGGGTGGTAGCCCGACCAAGGCATCATGAGGGCTATCTAGCTATTTCCTGGTCTCGAGATCTAGATGGCAACTATGCTCTTACACTCAGACCCTTCTTCGGGGTGGTAGCCCGACCAAGGCATCAGGGGTAGCGAGAGGGCTTCCCCGGCTAGTCCCTCGTCTCGAGATCCTGTTGGTAACTATGCTCTTACACTCGAACCCTTCTTGGCGGGGGTTGGTGCCTGGCCAAGGCATTAGGGGCAACGAGGGGGCTTCCCCAGTTGATCCCTGGTCTTGAGGTGATTATGGCGAATTTATCCATGGATAACCTAGTCGTATATAGAGAGATGAATGTAGAACATGGTCGGAGATAAGGGAATAGAAGACTTTATTGATGATCAAAATGTAATACATCGTTACTAGGGATTTTATTGAAATCTAAGTGGGGGTAGTCTGCTTTAGAGTCCCCAACTTAGGGGTAAAACTTCCTCAAGTGATCTGCGTTCCAGGTGTGGTCGATGGGTCGATCATCCAAGTCTTCGAGCTTGCGAGCTACTACCTTTACCAAGTATGGCCATTCCTAATTTGGACCTAGGACTCCATCCAACCTTTTCTTGGTATTTGAGGTTACCTTCATGAGCACCAAATCCCCTTCTTTGAAGTTCTGGGATCTGACGGTTCGGTTGAAGTACCTAGCGATCTTGCTCTGGTAGATCGCCACTTTTTTGGCTACCGGGTCTTGTTTTTTTCCTGGAGATCTAGATTAGCTCGGAGCTTGAACTCATTACTTTCGGGTTCAAAGTGATGCACCCTAAATGAGGTCAACTTATGCTCGATGGGAAGGACTGCATCAACTTCGAAGGCTAGGGAGTAGGGTGTTTCCTCAGCAGCTGCCCTCTTTGTAGTCCGGTATGCCCGGAGGACCTCGGGTAGCTCCTCAGCCCATTTGCCTTTCTTTTGCTGTAATTTCTTCTTCAAAAGCCTCTTGATAGTCTTGTTTGTGGACTCCACCAACCCGTTGGTCTGAGGATGGGCTACTAAAGCGAACCTGAGGTCGATTCCCAAACCTTCACAAAAGTCCCTTAATCTGGCATTGTTGAACTGCTTGCCCAGGTCGGTTACAATGAGGAGAGGGGTTCCGAATCTGCAAACCACGTTGGTTTTGATGAATTTAGTAGTATTCTTCTCTAATATTCGGGAAAGGGGCCCTGCCTCGAACAATCTTGTGAAATAATCGATGGCCACAATTGAGTACTTAGCTTTCCTAGGAGCGGTGGGAAGCTGTCCGATTAGGTCGATTCCCCACATGGAAAAAGGGTAGGGCGAACTGAGAGATGACAGCCGCTCTGGTGGGAGGTGACTCCAGTTCGAGGTCCTTAGGCACGGTTCGCAAGATTGTACAAAGCTTCTTGTGTCTTGGTGCATAGTTGGCCAATAGTACCCCATACGGAGCACTTGATAAGCTAAAGCTTCACCACCGATGTGATTCTCGTAGTCCCCAGAATGAACCTCTCTTAATGCCCATTTGGCATCATCAAGGTGCAAACACTGAAGCAAAGGGAGGGACCTTCCCCCTGTAAAGGTATCCGTCTATTAGGCAATATCGGACAGAGAGCCTTCTAATTCTTCGGGCTTGGTTGGGTTCTTCGGGAACCTTTTCCTCTTAGAGATAGGCAACGATTGGATCCATCCATCAAGGCTGGCAATCCAGGGGGCAGACTTCCTTGCCTGTAGTTATGCTATGTTGGGAGATTACTTGGAGGGGAATTCCCCGTGGTAAGGCTTGGCCTCCATTTGCAGCTATCTTTGCTAGAACGTCTGCGCGATGGTTCTGGTGTCGAGGTACCTGCTCGATCTTGAGTCCCTTAAATTTATTCTTAAGCTACTGGACTAACTTTAGATAGGCGACCAGGTTATCCCCTTTTGCCTGGTAAATCCCAGAAACCTGATTGACTACGAGCAACGAGTCACTCTTGATCTGTAAGTAGCTGGCCCTAAGCTCAACGATTGCCTTCATCCCGGCTATGAGGGCTTCATACTCCGCTTCATTGTTGGTAGCCTTAAACTCGAATCTGAAGCAGTGACAGAATTTGATCCCCTCTGGTTTTATTAAAACTACGACAGCTCCTCCCCCAGTTTGTCTGGATGCTCCATCTGCGTAGAGGATCTAGGACATGCAATCCTTCAACCAATTGTCGATCCCTGAAATTTTCTCGAGGGTTGCATTCCTTGCTGCGGGGGTGGCTTGGCCAGGGAGTGCCTAGAATTCTACCATGAAGTCTGCCAGAGCCTGAACTTTGATTGAGGTTCTGGGTTTATACTTCAAATCAAATTGGGTGAGCTCCAGGGCCCATAGGACTAGCCTTTCAGATACGTCTGTCCTTTGTAAGAACTGGCGGAGAGGTTGGTCTGTTTCCACCGCTATGGAGTGAGCTTGGAAATATGGACGTAGCTTTCTTGCCGATGTCACTAGAGCATAGGCGAGTTTCTCCAAGGGGGTATAATTTTTCTCTGGCTTGATTAGGGCGTGACTTATGTAGTACACAGGCCGTTGAACCCTGTCTCCGCACTCTTTGATCAAAACCCCACTTACTGCAGTTTCTGAGACAGCCAAGTAGATTTACAGTTCCTCTCTGGGAATTAGCTTGACTAGCAATGAAGGGCTTGTTAGGTACTCTTTCAAGGCTTGAAAGGCTTGCTTGCTCTCCCTGCTCCATTTCATGTTTTTCCCTTACTTGATAGCTTTGAAGAAAGGGAGACATTTATTTGTGGAGCGAGAAATGAATCTGTTGAGCGCTGCTACTTGCCCTGTCAAGCCTTGTACCTGTTGAAGTGATGTAGGGGATTCTAGGTCCAAGATAGCCTTGATCTTTTCTGGGTTGGCCTCTATGCCTCTCTCGTGAACCATGAAACCTAAAAACTTCCCAGCAGTCACCCCGAAAGCACATTTGGAGGGGTTCAACCGCATCTGGTTTTCTCTTAGGATTAGAAATGTCTTACAAAGGTCTTTCTGATGTCCTTCTGCGGTTGGTGACTTTATGATCATGTCGTCGATGTATACTTCCATCGACCTTCCAATCTCGGGCCTGAACAGTTTGTTAACTGGCCGCTGGTATATAGCCCCCGCAGTTTTAAGGCCAAATGGCATCACCTTGTAGTACTACAGACCCTGTCCGGTAATGAAGCTGGTCTTATCCTGGTCAGCTGGGTGCATTTTAATCTGGTTGTACCCCGAGAACGTATCCATAAAACTCAAGAGCTTGTTCCCGGATGTGGAGTCGACCAACTGATCGATCTTTGGTAGAGTAAAGCTATCTTTTGAACACTCTCGATTGAGGTCAGTGTAGTCGACACACATATGCCATTTCCCATTCGCTTTCGTAACCATGACTGAGTTGGCGATCCATTCGGGGTAGCGCTCTTCTCTAATGAAACCTGCCCTGATCAATTTGTCTACTTCCTCTTGTACCGCAGCGTTTCTCTCGGCGTTAAAGTGACGCCTCTTTTGTCTGATGGGTTTAAATGTTGGATCCACTACTAATCTGTGACAGGCCAAAGAGATCTGGATTCCGGGCATCTCGTCATGGCTCCAAGCGAATATGTCACTCAATTCCTTGAGGAGCTCAATCAAGCCTTCTTTCACTTTTGGTTCGAGGGCGGCTCCGACCTTGACAACCTTGGAGGGATCGTCATTTCTGATAGGTATCTCCTCTAGTTTATCCACGAATTGCCCGATGGTCTATTCCTTACTCTGTTCTTCGTTATCGGGCATTATAAGCTCGTTCTCTGGATGATCTGCGGGCTCCACATCTTTGTGGATCACCTCGAGATCCTCTATATCCTGGACCGTTGCAACTTGTACAAATTGTTTTGCTTAAACTGTCAGATTAGCAGACACTGCGTAGCATTTCCTTGCTGCCTGCTGGTCCCCACGTACCTCTCTGACTTATGTGCTTAAACGCGGTCCTTAGTAGTTGCTCATGCGATACATCCTCGATGAGTAGCTATAGAGGACTAGTCGACTCTCCCATATCCATATCTAGAGGTCGTACTTAAGGTTAGGTTGAACCCAATATAGGAGTGTCTTTGCATGTTAGTTCTTGTAGGTGGCGCGAATGTTTTGGTGGACATGAGTACCATATGTATCCATTTTCTTGCATCTCTCCTATCCGCCATTTTATATTTATCAATTTAATCACCATTCTCACCCCTCCATGTTCTCTTATGTTCTCTTATTTGTTTTTTTCACTGTTCTTGTTCTCACACAAACACACTCAAATGCTACACTTCACACACATCACTCTCACCCTTGCCACGTTCTTATTTACCTTGCTTTCAATAATCACTAAAACGAGAGACAATCGACAGATAACACCTCCATGTGGACGATACCTTTCGCTTACCGCTTTACTAAGTTTTCAAAACTTTAGAGCACATTGTGTGGGAAATTTTATAAATATCTTGTGATATCTACAATTTGGTAATGACACAAAAAGCGAACCATGAAAATGGCGCCACTGCCGGGGAGGTGGCCTATTCGTTAATTGTTTTTGGTTTTAGCGAATAATGTAGTCATGTAAATATTTTGTTAGTTAAATGCTATGCTGTTTACATTTTATTTTATTAAGTGTTGTATAATTGCACAATTTATTTTTCTCTTGTAAACTAGTTCTTATCCCTCAATTTATTATTATGAGCATGAATGTATGGGAGAAGCTAGGTTTGGGGGGAAAGATCTATTGTGGAATTTTTTTGGTGCGTTTTCCTTTAATAATTGGTATTTCGAGCTCTTGTTGGCAATTGCATGTATTGATTGATTCTTTGTTGCCTGAACTTTCTAATGGGTTTTATGAGTGTGTAGATTGTCTATAGCTACTTGAGGAAGCGGAATTTTGCAGCTTGTGCTTAAAGCTAGATTTTCTATCTCTTGGGAAGAAACACCGACAACTTGCGAGTCTGGGAGGGACAAACAAGCCAAGAGTGCTCATAAAAAGGGCGAGAACCTCATCTTCATGAAGAAGAGCAACAAAGGAGAGTTGAAAGAGCTGAAGTGCCACAAACAACGTCTTGCCCAGACAATAAATAGAGCGCTTGTGGGAGGCAACCCACCTAAGTTTGCATTTCTAATTTATCTTTTTCTTGTTTTTGTTTCATTTGCTTTGTTAATAATTGGTGGAGATTTATTGCGTATATTGTGTGGATGCTATGACTTGTGCATAATTGAATATTTTTAGATGGATATATATTTGATTTTATTGATTATTTTTCATGATGGATGAGCTAAAGGCTCTTGTGTGTGTTGCATGTGAGTTTCCAGACTTTAATTGCCATATATAGCCCAACTCGGTTTGGGGGATGTGAGTGCATGCTTTATTTTTGTTCAGGTCTTTATGCATATAGTTAGACTCAGTTTGGGGGGTTTTTATGCCCATATTCCGTCATTTTTGGTAAATGCATGATGTAGGTTTTGAGCATGAGCTTATGTGCCTTTGTGCTTAATCGCTAATTGCATTGTTTGCCTTATTTTATATGTTGAGCCTTGTTTGAGTTGTGTTAGGTGCGCACCACTAGGCCGTGGCTCTCTTGTCTTCAACATTGAGGACAATGTTGGGTTTTGGTTTGGGGGTGTAGACGCATTGTTAAGTCATCTTTTGTGTCTTGAGTCATTTTTCGTGTCAATTTTTCAAAAAGTTGCTGCTTTCCCAAAATTTTTGAACTTAATTTAGCTTGGTGAGATACCTTGAGAATAGTGTTTGTGGCGAATTTGTGGCGAATTTGTGTATGCTTAGTGTGCTTGTTCATAGCTCTTAGTCATTTTAGGGGTCTCATTTGCACTTCATGGGTTAGTTCCATCTTTTGGTGTCCAAGTTGAGGGGACTCTGTGCTCAAGCGCCCTGTTCTAATAGCGGAGATACCCTTGTGAGTTCACAAACACAAGCCAAAAGCGTACAAATACGGGGGAAAATATTTTCAAATCTTTAAACACTATTCAAACACCATGCATAGTCTCATTACATCACAAAATCATCATATGTTATAGAACATGCATCATTATGTGGACTGCTTACCAAAGCTTGTATTCCCTTTTTAGATGGAATGTTGGAAATGATCCTAGGCAATGTGTGTGCATAACTACTAAAATAGCCTAAACACATTTCCATGTCCCTATATGTGTGCTCCATTGCCAATTTTGAGGACAAACACTAACCATTCATTTCATACCCACAACATAACCATATAGCCATAAAGCTTAAACACATGCCTTACCTTTGTTGTTAATCATGTGAGGATATGTAGTTGTGGAAGTCAAAAAAGGAAGCTATAATATTTAAAGATAGCATGTACTAAGGCAATATTTGTAAATGTGCAAGGCAAATGGCTCACAAATGTAAAAGTGCAAAAAAATGTGCACTTATGAGCTCAGTTTATGAGAATGTAAAATGTGCAAAAGAAAAGACAAAAGAAAAGAAAAAAAATGCACAAAGAGTCTTGAAGAGTAAATTTTAATGTACTCAAAGAAATTAGAGTACTTAAATGTGAAAGCACACATGTGTATGAAAAGGATGCCTAGTCGCTAGATTATAATTAAAGTTTAGTAGAGCTAGGAATGGGTGTGTAATGTAAGTGTCTTAACATGATTGGTGACTTTTGAATTCCATTTCCTATTTTTGTTCACCTCATTTCACCCATTGCCCCATTACAACCTAAGGGAAAGACCTAGTTGATCCTTTAGGAAGTCTAGTTTGGGAATACGAGTTGAGGAATGCTCTTTCCAAGTTCATGGCACTTGATTATTTCATGAGACTTATTTACTAAAAATAGAGTTTATTTTCTATGAAATGTAAGCAACCATTTGATTTCATTACATAAACTCATTTGCATATATGTTGCATGAGTGTAAACCTAGGTTCTGAGAGGAAAAAGAAGAGAGATACAATGTGAGAACCTAGAATCGAAGCGAATTATGCTCAAGGCATGAGAATGAGTAGTTTCCAAGGCAAGGGTGCTTAAAGCGTGGGATTCGTGTCTTGCAAGTTTCCCCTTGTGGTGCCGTGGAGTTATTTACAACATTTTGCATGAACCTATTCCTCACTTCCACTCTCTTTTGCTTATCTCTCTAATAGTTGGTTTTGCAGCAAGCTTTCTTTGTGTTAGGAAATTTTCTAGATAGAGTCATGTTTGTTTGTCATGTGTCTTTTGGTTTGTCCTTTTGTTTGCTCAAGGACGAGCAAATGTTTGGTTTGGGGGTGTTTGATCGAGCCAAAATTGTCATATATTTTGGCCCTCAATTCCATATCCTTTAGCTTGTTTTCAAGCATATTTTAGTGTCTAATGGCTCGTTTTGTAGTGATTACATGCATTTAATAGATTTGAGGAGCTGAAAGCGAAAACCGGGACTTTCGGACGAAAAAAGAGTCAAAGTTTAGTGGAAAAGTGCCTAGAAGCATAGTGCACGGGTCCCTTACCCCTGCAGTTACCCGTGCACTGGGTGGAGGAAGATTGTGAAGAGCCTGTGCACGGGTAAGTGGGTGGGTCCCTACCTGTGCACATTTACCTGCGCACTGCGTGTTCCAGCTACGCTCAAGTTGCGTTTTAAGCTATTTTAAGAAGGGCAAAGTCATCCTTTCACACCTATTTGGTGCCTTAGCATCTCAAACATATAAATACATCACTTTGCCATAAGACCAAGGGATCCCCATTCATTCATTCAATCCATCCATTCCAAACTTCATCTTCTCCACAAAATCAAGAGAGAGAGGAGCTTTCAAAGGCATCCATGGAGGTTTCCTCCAAGGTTTGCCTCCCCATCATCACTCTCTACTTGCAGCCACCCATCTTTGGAAGAGATTCATGAGGAAAGAGCACCCTACCTTGTCTATGAGGAGGAGGAACTTCAATGGAGCTTGGAGATCCGAGATGACAATTGGGCCACTCTCCGAGATTAGATATTCGGGATTGACAACCTTGGCTTTCTTCTATCTACTCTTTTCTTGTATTTTCTTTATTTGATGTGTATCCCCATTTTGGGAAATATGTAAACCCTAATACTAGTTCCATTTATTTAATTGACTTGCAGTTGATTTCTTCTTGTATTGTCTCATTCAATTGCACTTAATTTGACACTTGACTTGTATTAAGTAGGATTGACAACCCAACTCTTGATGCATGTTAGGGATAGCTCTTGTCTTTACATTCATGGCATGTAGAGTAGAAATTGGTATGCGTTCATGATTGGGATTAGGAGTAGATTAATGTAATTTAGGAGTAGATTAATTAAGCATCCCATGATTGCTCATATGTCGATGGATTATTCGAAATGCATGTTTTGGATTGAATTGAGTATTTTTGTTTGTTTGGGTGGAATTCATGAAGTGTATACATGATGCCTTTGTGGGTTTCGGTTCTATAAACCTACATGCTTATATGACCCTTGAGCGTTGCTCGTACGATACACCCTCGGCGAGTAGCACTCGGGTCGCGACTCTTGGTCATTGATCACACGATACATCCTCAGCGAGTAGTGGTCGATGGTCCATTTATGCTTAGTGCCTCCATTGGTTGTTGCTTACACGTGACAGGTGAGTAGCGATCGGTGGTTGATCTTATGTTTATCTCTTTATATATGTGCTTAAACGCGGTCCTTAGTAGTTACTCATGCGATACATCCTCGATGAGTAGCTTTAGAGGACTAGTCGACTCTCCCATTTCCATATCTAGAGGTCGTACTTAAGGCTAGGTTGAACCCAATATAGGAGTGTCTTTGCATGTTAGTTCTTGTAGGTGGCGCGAATGTTTTGGTGGACATGAATACCATATGTATCCATTTTCTTGCATCTCTCATATCCGCCATTTTATATTTATTAATTTAATCACCATTCTCACCTCTCCATGTTCTCTTATGTTTTCTTATTTGTTTCTTTCACTGTTCTTGTTCTCACACAAACACACTCAAATGCTACACTTCACACACATCACTCTCACCCTTGCCACGTTCTTATTTACCTTGCTTTCAATAATCACTAAAACGAGAGACAATCGACAGATAACACCTCCATGTGGACGATACCTTTCGCTTACCGCTTTACTAAGTTTTCAAAACTTTAGAGCACATTGCGTGGGAACAATTTTATAAATATCTTTTAATATCCGCAATTTGGTAACGACACAAAAAGCGAACCATCACCCTACCCGCGTAGTGACATTTTCCTTATGATTTCTTCTCCGGTGCGCAGATAGTGAGCTGGTGTGCACCCGCGCACTGGCAATTTTGCTTAATCCTTTACTGTGCAAGGGTAGTGTGCGGAACAATTTTGCTCAGCCCTTTAATCTTATGGGCTGTTTGCCTCATATTGGGCACGATTGTCCCGCTTTACGTGAAAACGAGACAAAGGTCAAGGATACGAGGGCCAAAATAAAGTACAATTTTGGCACGATCAAATACCCCTAAACCAAACCTTTGCTCATCCGTGAGCAAACTCAAGACAAAATAAACAAAACATGAGACATGACAACACATGACTCAATCTAAACATTTCCTAGACTCAAACAAATATACGACAAAGCCAACTTGTTGAGAGATGCAAGAGAGAATGGGAGTGAGGAATAAGCTCATGCAAAATGTTCTAAATAACTCGAAGGCTCCCTAAGGGAAACTCACATAACAAGAATCCTACACTTAAAGTTCCCTTGCCTTGGAAACTACTCACTCTCACGTCTTGAGCAAAATTCGCTTCAACACTAGTTTCTCACATGGGATCTCTCTTATCTTTCCTCACAGAACCTAGCTTCACATTCATACATCATGTATGCAAATAAATTTATGTAATGGAATCAAAATAGTTGCAAACATTTAGTATAGAATAAATGCACTTTTTAGTGAATGAGTCTCAAGAACGAATTAAGTGCCATGAACGTGGAAAGAGCATGCATCGACAAACATTCCCAAGTTAGACTTCCCCTAAGATCAACTAGGTCGTTTCCATTTGGTTGTAACGTGGCCAAGGTGATTGGTGATTAACAAGAATGGGAATTTAGGCACAAGCACTCATCAACCAAGTTAAGGCAATACATTCTACACTTAAGCATTTAATTCATCATGCAACACACTTCATGTTGGTATTTATGCCCTAAAGCTTGTAATATCTAAATTTGATAAAAACATGAATAAAATAAGTTAGTTTTTCATTCTATAACGAACTTTATTACCTGGCTCTAATTATGAACTAATCGTAGAGGATCATACCATATGTAATAGCCATATCGAAGGACATTGAGATTTAAATCTATGTAATACATCTGCAGTTTTGAGTGTGCATCCTCGGGTTTTTAGTGGAGTAACTCTGAGGTTAATAATCATGGAATATTAATTGAAGAGTTTAATTAATATTTCTAAGTATTATTGGAGCTCAAAACTGTGGGTCAATTAAGTCCTCTTAATAGCACTTGATGGTTATTGGTAACAAGGGTCGCGGTTATTTAATTGGATAGTCCAATTAATTGCGTTATAAAAGTGACACGAATAAATTCAGGGATACTAATTAAACAATATGATTATTTGATTAGCATATTAATAATTGAATTATATAAACAATTAAGAATAATTAATTATTTAATTATTAATAGGAGGATACAGGTTCGAACCATGACTAACACCAAAGGATTAAAAATAATAATGATTATTTTAAATCCTAGAGGTCACAGGTGCAAGTCCTAGTGGTGACCGAATTAAAAAAAGGAGTGAAAGTCCTAGAGGTCACAGGTGCAAGTCCTAATTAGAATCCTGTTAACGGAAAAAACCACTCGAGGAGTGAAATTTCAGGTTAGCACCCTCGCCCACTACTGGTAGCAGTAGCGGGATAGGTACCTTCGGTAACGGGGTCCCTTTCTATAATCGAAGGCAAGAAATAATATGATAGAGAAGAAACAAAAAGGATCGGGAGATATAGAAGGACACTGTTTTATTAAATAACACTATAACAAAGTTAAAAGCATACACTCTTCTCTCGTTTCTCACTCTTTTACACAGAGTGGTGGTGGAGAAAGTGTTTATGTTGATAAGTGGATATGCTCCTCCTCCAATGATCGTCAATGAACTCTCACTGGCTTCGGAGAATTTTGGAGGAAATTCTACCAGAAATAAATCTCTTTGTCTTAGGCAATAAAAAACACTCGAATGTCCAGCCCCCTCTCCCTTGTCCTTCAAAATCGTATATATAGTTCTCCCAGGAATCCCCTTAAAATCTGGTCATATTAATGAGGATTATTGAGAGTCCTATTTTAGGCATTGACAAGCATTGTGTGGGGTTGAAGGCGTGGGATATGATCCCGTTAATCACTGTCGAATTCAAGTTATGATTTGGTTGACCATTTGGTCTCATTAATGGCACTTTATTTTGGCGATGATGTCAACTTTTCTTTTTCATGGAGCTTGGAGGGAAATTCTGATTCTGAATTTTGGCGGAATGTGGTACTGGTACATCATTTCGATCCCACTGGTATGGAACTTGTTTCGCATCTTGTTGGAATGATGCTTATGTCTTCACAATCATCTTCGTATTGCTTGGCAGGTGAGGTAGTTGCCTTGGAGGGGCCCCGAATAGACACACTAGGTACCAGGTGGAAGTCGAGGCAGTACCAAGGCGGGTATCGAGGTACCAAGTTCACTGATTGATGTCGAGGTTCTCGCGGGGTGCTGGGTGTGCAAGTTATCACCGTACTGGTCTTAAGTTGGTATTAGAAGCTTCAGTAGGGCGAGGTATTGTTAGCTGGTGGAGCTGATGTCCTATCTAGATAGATAGGTTCTCGAGGTCCCGACCTCTTCAAGTATCGGCTCCATCTAGGTAGTGGTACCGATCTCGCTGGTCACTTGGAATATCTGGATGAATCTTCCTAGGTAGGTCCTTGTTGAAAAATTCTCCTTTGGTCCCTTGCCAAAAAATCATGTTAACAAATCCTACTTTGACTTAGACAACTAAACCCTAGGATCCTGATAAATAATAGACAATTATTAGGAAACAAAAGCAACAAAATATAGAGAGAGAGAGAGGGGTGCGGCCAAAGCAAAAAGAAAAAAAGTTTCTTTTGTTCTTCTTACATGAGCTGGCCAAACACAAAAGGAGAAGGCAATGGGTTGTCTTCTTGATTTCTTTAGCCTCCATCTAGTCATGTCTGTATCCGTGACATGCCCATACACAAGTATCAGATCACGGGTCATAGCTCAGAAGGCTTGGTGGTGAAATCGGAATCAAAGATTTAAGAGAACAATTAGGTATACTTCAAGTTTTTTTTTATATAGTGTATATACAAAATTCGGTTATGAAAATATGTTTTCTAAAGGAAAATTTTTGAAACCCTATCCGCTGCAATTTTATCAAAACCCTATCGTAGTAACATGGGTGAGATCAGAGTGACATTCCCGATCGGAGACTTTCGCTTTTGACATACAAAGGGAGAGATCGGAGTAACATTCCCGATCAATAACTCCGTATCTTGGAGTCACGGTTTAACTTGTAGCTGGGAAGGTTTGTTACAATACAGAAATCCACTCCTTCTTGCGAGAAGTAGAGGAGTGGTTCTCTTAAGAGTTGATTCGGGGCTTGAACAATTAAGAGTGTTCTCCTTTTTCCGTAATGGAAGATATGATATAATTGTTCATTAGAGAATAAATGGTACTTAGGGGAAATGATATAATTAGAGAGGTATAATAGATTTTATGACCTGGCTCTAATTATGAACTACTCGTGGAGGATCATACCATATGTAATAGCTATATTGATGGACATTGAGATTTAAGTCTATGTAATACATCTGCAGTTTCGAGAGTGCATCCTCGGGTTATTAGTAGAGTAACTCCGAGGTGAATAATCATGGAATGTTAATTGAAGAGTTTAATTAATATTTCTAAGTATTATTGGAGCTCAAAACTGTGGGTCAATTAGTTCCCTTAATAGCACTTTATGGTTATTGGTAACAAGGATCACAATTTATTAATTTGATAGTCCAATTAATTGCGTTACAAAAGTGACACAAATAAATTCAAGGAACTAATTAAATAATATTATTATTTGATTAGTATATTAATAATTGCATTATATAAATAATTAAGAATTATTAATTATTTAATTATTACTAGGAGGTTACAGGTTCGAACCATGACTAACACAAAAGGATTAAAAATAATAATGATTATTTTAAATCCTAGATGTCACAGGTTCAAGTCCTAGTGGTGACTGAATTAAAATATAATTTAGAATCCTATTTTGACTTAGACAACTAAACCCAAGGATCCTGATAGATAATAGACACTTATCAAGAAACAAAAGCAACAAAATAAAAAAAAAACAAAAATACAGAGAGAGAGAGGGATGCAGCCAAAGCAAAAAGAAAAAAAAGTTTCTTCTGTTCATCTTACAGGAGCTGGCCGAACACAAAAGAAGAAGGCAATGGGTTTTGTTCTTGATTTCTTTAGCCTCCATCTGGTCCTGTTTGTATTTGTGACGTGCCCATACACAAGTTATTAGATCACGGGTCATAGCTCGGAAGGCTTAGTGGTGAAATCAGAATCAAAGATTTAAGAGAACAATTAGGTATACTTCAAGTTTATTTTTTTTTAATATAGTGTATATACAAAATCCGGTTCTAAAAATATGTTTTCTAAAGGAAAAATTTTGAAACCCTACCCTATCCGCTGCAATTTTATCAAAACCCTAACGTAGTAACATGGGTGAGATTAGAGTGACATTCCCGATCGAAGACTTTTGCTTTTGACATACCAAGGGTGAGAGCGGAGTAACATTCCCGATCAATAACTCCGTATCTTGGAATCACAGTTTAACTTGTGGCTGGGAAGGTTGCTTACAATACATGAATCAACTCCTTCTTGCATGAAATAGAGGAGTAGTTCCCTTAAGGGTTGATTCGGGGCTTGAACAATTATGAGTGTTATCCTTCTTCCGTAATGGAAGATATGATATAATTGTTCATTAGAGAATAAATTTTACTTAGGGGAAAAGTTATAATTGGAGAGGTATAACGGATTTTATGACTTTGCTCTAATTATGAACTACTTGTAGAGGATCATACCATATGTAATAGCTATATCGATGGACATTGAGATTTAAATCTATGTAATACATCTACAGTTTCGAGAGTGCATCCTCAGGTTTTTAGTGGAGTAACTCCGAAAATATGTTTTTTAAAGGAAAAACTTTTAGACCTTATCCGTTGCAATTTTATCAAAACCCTATTGGAGTAACATGGGTGAGATCAGAGTAACCTTTCCTATCAAAGATGGTGGATTTTGACAAACCATGGGTGACAAACATTTTCGATCAACAACTCTGTATCTTGGAGTCTCGGTTTAGCTTGTGCCTGGGAAGGTTTTCTTAAAATAGAGGAATCCACTCCTTCTTGCGAGAAATAGAGGAGTAGTTCCTTTAAGGGTTGATTCAAGGCTTGAACAATTAAGAGCGTTCTCCTTCTTCCTCAATGGAAGATAGGATATGATTGTTTATTAGAGAATGAATGGTACTTAGAGGAAAAGATATAATTAGAGTGGTATAACAGACTTTTTGACCTGGCTCTAATTATGAACTACTCTTAGAGGATCATACCATATGTAATAGCTATATCGATAGACATTGAGATTTAAATCTATGTAATACATATGCAGTTTTAAGAGTCCATCCTCAGGTTTTTAGTGGAGTAACTCCGAGGTAAATAATCATGGAATATCAATTGAAGAGTTTAATTAATATTTCTAAGTATTATTGGAGCTCAAAACTGTGGGTGAATTAGGTCCTCTTAATAGCACTTGATGGTTATTTATAACAAGGGTCACCGGTAATTAATTGTGTTACAAAAGTGACACGAATAAATTCAGTGAACTAATTAAATAATATGATAATTTGAATAGTATATTAATAATTGAATTATATAAATAATTAAGAATTGTTAATTATTTAATTATTAATAGGAGGTTACAAGTTCGAACCATGACTAACACAAAAAGATTAAAAATAGTAATGATTTTTTTAAGTCCTAGAGGTCACAGGTTCAAGTCCTAGAGGTGACCGAATTAAAATAGAATTTAGAATCCTATTTTGACTTAGAAAACTAAACCCAAGGATCTTGATAGATAATAGACACTTATCAGGAAACAAAAGCCACAAAACAAAAAAACAAAATACAGAGAGAGAGAGAGGGATGCGGCCAAAGCAAAAAGAAAAAAAAAATTCTTTTGTTCTTCTTAAAAGAGCTGGCTGAACACAGAAGGAGAAGGTAATGGGTTGTCTTCTTGATTTCTTTAGCCTATGTCTAATCATGTCTGTATCCATGACGTGCCCATACACAAGTTATCAAATCACGGGTCATAGCTCGGAAGGCTTGGTGGTGAAATCGGAATCAAAGATTTAAGAGAACAATTAGATATTCTTCAAGTTTTTTTTTTAATATAGTGTATATACAAAATCCAGTTCTGAAAATTTGTTTTCCAAAGGAAAATTTTTGAAACCCTATCCAATGTAATTTTATCAAAACCCTAACGTAGGAACATAGGTGAGATCAAAGTGACATTCCCGATCGGAGACTTTCGCTTTTGACATACCAAGGGTGAGATCGGAGTAACATTCCCGATCAATAACTCTGTATGTTGGAGTCACGGTTTAACTTGAGGCTGGGAAGGTTTGCTTACAAGACATGAATCAACTCCTTCTTGCTTGAAGTAGAGAAGCAGTTCCCTTAAGGGTTGATTCAGGGCTTGAACAATTATGAGTGTTCTCCTTCTTCCGTAATGGAAGATAGGATATAATTGTTCATTAGAGAATAAATGGTACTTAGGGGAAAAGATATAATTAGAGAAGTATAACGGACTTTATGACCTGGCTCTAATTATGAACTACACGTGGAGGATCATACCATTTGTAATAGCTATATCGATGGACAGTGATGTTAGGATTATGCTCAATAGCAATAGTGTAATATTGTAATTGACAATCTTTTCTTGTTTTACAAAATCTTATAGCATTTATAATGATAATTGTCAAAGTAAATAATCATAAGGTCAAAAGACTAGAAGAAAGGAAGAATTGTTCGTACATCTGGATATGTATGAGGTAGACACAATTCTTTAGTTAGTCTTGAATAAACGTTCACAGCTTAAATTAAAGGTTGGGCACTTTTATCATGATAAAGTTGTAGAATTCTTTTGCTGGCATTTGAGTAGGATCAAATGAGTTAAGATGAATCTAAAATCATCGAAAGGGTCTTCGAGTAAAAGAATCTAGTGCACTGGGTACATTGAACAGGATCACAATGAAATATTTTATCTAGAACCGTCAGTAGATACAAGTCTTTTCATTATGAGGAAAATCAGAGAGTCTATCTTAATCCTAAGATAGATGATGGACTTATGATTGCAAGTGTTATCATTTGAGCTATCAATGAGTATGATTATATAGCATAGTCTATCCTCGATAGTTTGGTGGTATTCAATTGTTAATCGATAGAGGACTTCATTTATAGATATGGACATCATGGCTCAATTTATTGAATGAGAGTATAATATTATCATATGGTTATTTTGAGGTATTGGATATTAAATCTCAACGTTGAGTTTTCGATAATGTCTATTGAAAACATGGCTTTTGGACAAGTCAAAATATCCAAGTTCAAAACGTGGTCATATGAGTAAATATGGTAACTAAGAGAGCTATAGGCGGTCTATGAGCTCTTGGCGATTACTGATATTATACACGAGGATACACTATCTCCAATAAGATTGTCTAGGGTATGAATGAGAAACATCTTCTTATTCTATCTTTATTTAAGAGTTCAATTTTAGCTCTTTAGTGGAATGAGCTAAAATTAATAGATCGGACCTAAGTGAATCAGTTGTTGATTGTGATTAGGTTATGTCTGGTAAAGCTTCAATTTAGATAGCCCACCAAGATCCCCAATCCATACGGACTTACATGGATCACTTGATATATTCTACCGAACTAATTTATGGGTCCATCTAGAATTGTATTTAATATATTAAGAATATAATTTGCACATTATTTATTTAATGTGCTGCTCAAATTATATTAATATATTAATGAGAGACATGTGGGCTTGTTTCTTTTAGTAAGAATGGGTCTGGTTTACATGTGAGCTTTTATTTAAAGCCTGAATGGATTAAATAAAATAAGAAAATAATATTTGGCCAATATTTTTTGTGTGTGGGCGGCAAGGCTATAATAATAGCCTAAAATATTATTTTATTTTATTGTTTGATTAAATGGAAATTGATTAATTATTTAATTAAATATCAAAATCTTTTTCTGACTAGGAATTATGTTTCGTATTATGCATGACTCTTGCCATCTCTTGCAAGACTCGGTTTTTCCTCTCAACAACACCATTTTGTTGAGGAGTTTTAGGAGCCGAGAACTCATGTGATATCCCTAAACCATCACAAAACTCACTAGACTTGACATTCTCAAACTCACTCCCATGATCACTCCTAAAGCGACTTATTTTCTTAATTCCAAGACCTTTTTCATTTTGAACTTGATTACAAAAATTATTGAAGTAATCAAATGTTTCGGTCTTGTTCAAAAGAAAATATACCCAAGCAAACCTAGAGTAGTCATCAACGCAAACAAGAATGTATTTCTTGCCATCGATGCTTTCGGTTTGAATTGGTCCCATTAGGTCCATATGCACTAACTCTAAGGGCTTCTTGGTAGATATGTAAATGTCCATTTTATGAGAAACTTTGGTTTGTTTACCTAATTGACAAGGTTCACAAACACCTTCTAGCTTCCTACCAAGACTAGGTAGACCTCTAACCATGCAATGTTTTGTTTTTCAAGCTTCTTTAACTCCTTAAAGTTCATGTGGCCTTACCTTTGATGCCACAAATCAAGCTTGTTACACTCATGTGCCATATTGCAAGTTAGAGGATCTATCTCTAGACAATAGAAATTATCTAAAGATCTTTTGACTTCTAAAACAACCTTGCCCTTTTTATCAATTTTAGTGCACACATCTTTGTCAAAAATAACTTTTCACAGATTTCACACAACTGAGTCATGCTTATCAAGTTAGCTTGCAAACCATTCACATACAAAGTGTTTTTAAGTTTAGGCAATCCGAGGATACAAATTGTTCCCTTGCCTAGAACTTGCTTTTTGGTGCCATCACAAAATGTAACCCATCCACCGTCTTTCATAACAAGTTTCTTAAAGAACTCTTTGTTACTGGTCATGTTCCTAGAGCATCCGCTATCTAGGTACCAACAATAGGATTAGTTAGCTCTTAGAGCATATTGTACAACATGACATTGTGTTGTGTTTTTCTTAGCCCAAACTTTCTTGACAAGCTTCTCACTCTTACTTTTATTAACATGCTTTGACTTGTTATTAGGCACATTGACTCTATTGGTCACATTTTCAAAGAAATCAAATAAAGCATTATCAATTTTATTATGCATAGTAGAGTGAGGCACAACACAAGATTTTTCAAGCAAGTCATCAACAACATACTTCTGAACATGCTTTTCCAAGGTCTTCCTAGGTCTAGTTCTAAATCCATACATGGATGATTGCCTAAGACCATTCAACCAAGATATATCATGCAAATCATTGGCTTGTTTACACTTATGAATGTACTCAAAACATCTAGGTCTTATATGTCATACCATATTGCAATAATGACAAATAGGTATGAATTTGAGAAGTTTACCATTTGCTTGAGCATCCAATGCAATTTGCCTTCTCACAAATTTACCTTTTTGGTGAACAACCCTTGATGCTTTGCCCTTTGCATTTGAAGATGATGAATATTGTCTTTGGCCTTGTTGAGTCTTTTTCTTTGACATTCATTGTTGATGTTGATGTTGAGGCACCTCCGGTAGCATCCATAGCTTTACAGTTAGAGAGTGTACCTACATTCAATTTGCTACTTGCTTTGACAAAAATAGGTTTGTTAGTAGGAGTAATCTTTTCATTAACATATCCTAAACCTCTTTTCTCACTTGGATGTTTTCCAATCTTAATGAGAGTTTCTACTTTGTTAGAACTAGATGACATCTTGCTTATCACCTTATTAACCTCATTAAGCGTGTCATTAAGCACTCTCTTGATTTTCAAGCTCACTAAGTTTTATCTAAGCACATTTTCATGTCTCTTAGCACAATCAAGAGAATTATCCCTTAGTTCCATTTCATGCTTTAAAACACCTAGTCTTTCATTACCATCTTTCAAGTTATTCTCAAAAACTAAGGATTTTGTCTTTAAGCTCTTTATTCTCTTTTAAGCTAAGTTCTTGAATTTCTTTTAGCTTCTTGTTAAGAGATCTATTCAACCTAGAGATTCTCTTATTCTCTTGAACAATACTTTTCATCTTTTGATTTCCTAGGTTAATAGGCTTATTTTCAACACTAGAAGACATCAAGGATAAAACTTCCTTAAACATGTGTAATCCATAAACAAACACAAACACTATAAAAATGATCTATCTAATTACCTCTAGACACCCGCTCTGATACCAATTGAAATTCTCTTAATGTCATAGTGTCGAATATACCAAAAGGGGGGGGGGGGGAGGGGGAGAAGGTTTATCCTCAAAATTCTTGCAATTTATTTATCTTCACAAGATTAACAATTTCACAAGCAAGCTTTGACAAGTATATTGATTCAACAATACAATATCATTACAATTAAACAATGGAAGAATCAATACAAGTTCAAAGAAAGTAAAGACAATAAAACAAAAATCAACACAAAAATCAAAATGAGGAAACATCCACGGGTTGATACCACAACCACCGGCAAACACCTTTTACTCGTAAGATAAAAAGATACAATCTCTCAAGTGACCACTTCACCTAGAAATCTACCCTTCAACCCTACACAATGGAAGAGATGCCTTCTTGCTCAACTTTTCGGATCACCCCAATCCTAGTCAAGACTTCCATGCATAAGTTGAAGATCCCCTCTCCAAACATGTGACTTCCACTGCTTAGCTATCCGGATCACCCAGATCCTAGCCAAGACTTACAATGCTCAACTATCAAAGTACTTTCCGAGTCTCCCCATATATTTCTGTATTTCACAAAATGGTGATCCCTCCTATCCCCTGCTAGCTGGATAAGGTGGGTTGCTTTCTCATAGTCTCCATTTCGAGATGGTGGATCAGGCTAATCAGACTTGAGCTCTCTCGTCTGGAATCGAGGGACGTTTAAGGATGGTGGTCGGTCATGGTATCCATAGCGTTGCTTTTTTTTCGGCCAAATCCTGATTGCGTTTTGCTTCTCCCGGTCGTCGAGCCTGATCGACTCGACTCTTTTCCTTGCCCCCCAGCCTTTCACTTCGTTTCGTTCTTCTTCTGTATCGTCGCTTGAATGAAGACACCCGATCGGCCCGACTTTCCAAATGTCCACCACCGGCCCTTCTCCTTTCCGGGTCTGGTTTTTTTGCATCGTTTCCATCGTCGTGGTCGACCTTTCTTTCTGGGCTGATAATTAAGGGAAAATAAAATGGAGATGGAAAAGGTGGTGTGGGTGCAGGCTCTCCGACTCTAGTCGAGACTTCCAATACATAAATTGAAGATCCACTCTCCAAAATGTGACTTCCAATGCTCAATCCAAAGAATAACTCTAAGGAATGAGACTTCCAACCACTTTACAAGGCAAATGATCTAAGGGGATGCAAATGATGTAAACGCAAAAAAATTAAGCAAGTTGATCAAAAACACTCTATGAAGAATTAGCTTTTGTACAAAACCAGCTCACAATCAAATGTAGCTAATTCTTATGAACATGTGATAGAAAAACTAGATTATGCATTCAAAGAATATTCACAAAGATATCTAGAAACCTATTCATGTCAATCAAAGTTAGTATAATAAGTTTTCAATGAAAATCACACAACTAACTTTGAAATCAAGTGAACAAGTTAACACTTGAAGTTTTCACCATATTCAACAAACAAAAACAAAAAATCAAGAACTAGGTTATGAGAAATCAAAATCAAAATCAAAAGATTCTAGTTCCTAAAAACATGTGATCAAATCTAGAAATCAACAATTAAGATCAAATACACAAAATAGATTCTAGATTTAAATTCATGTTCTTCAAGATTAGCAAAATGATATTCAATCAAAGAATGAAGTAATCTTGAAACTAAATTAAAAAAAATCCTAATATTGGAATCAAAATTATTCTAAACATTTCTTTCAACTCATAATAGAAGAATCATCAGAAGATCATGAAAGAAAATTGAAAAGAATTGATTCACTTACAAACAATGACTCGCGAACTTAAATCAAGTCATCACGACAAATTTGAGCATTTTTTTTACTCTGAAAATAATTGGGATTTATTCCTATCTTTAAGACCAACAATTTTCGGATTTTGAATCACTTAAATCGAATTTGATTTGAGAGAGTTATGGTGTTTGGAAGTTGTGAAAGTTGGAGAGAAAAATTCAGCTCAATTTTTCCACACCAAGTTATCTTTGAAAATGAGAGGGAAAGAGACATTTAAAGGAGGGAAAGCAAGAAGGATTTCAACCACCAATAGTAGGCAGCCACCTCTATTTCCCATGGAGGCGCATGGCCTCCATGGTGGCTGAATGCAGCCCTTCCCATGGAGGTCGCGAGCCTCCACGGGAAGAGTTGCTTGGCTCCCCTATTTTGCCTTCTAAACTCCCCCTCGCGCACTATTTTGTTATTCGACTGTTATATGGCCTTCGAACTCCGAATTTGAATCTATTTTTTGATTACGAACTGGGACTCCCTCAAAAACAAAATATTACAAGAAAAATTTCTCAAAAAAATATGGGATTCAAATTGAAAAATAAGGATGAAAATCATGTATGATAAAACCACAAAAAGTTTCTTAACTTCCTAGTTTGGACTTGAAACTTAACGAATGAGTAACCGAAATGACCGGAACTCAATGAAGCATAATAAAAGCTCAAATTAAAGTTCAATAACATAAAAACACAAACAAATAAACATAAAAACATACAAGTATGTTATTTCCTAGATATAGTCCTAGAACATGCAATTTATGCAAATTGTCAACTTTAAGTCTAATGCATGTGCATACATGTATAAGTGTGTGTATTGTGTTATACCAAATTTTACACAATGATGCAGAGACACATATGAATGCAATGTATATGTGTGCTTTTAAATTTAGCACAATGATGTAGGGACACAAATGTTATGTAATGTGTGTGTTTGCACTAATGCCTTGCAAGAGGAAGACATATCTCGATACCTTAGCATCCAAGAAAGCACCTTTCCTCTTGAAGACGAGCTTTGCATGAGAAATTTATTTTCTTCTTTGAAGCTTGTTCGAATCACAAACCACCTAAGTAACTAAACATTATAAAGAAAGAAATTTTTGTTATGGAATCAAGCCAACACAAATCTAAAACCTAACACAATTCCCTTTTGGAACTCTTCCTTTTTGGGATTTTATTTCTTTCCTAATCAATTAAAATTGATTACTTATTGAAGAAAGACAAGGATTAGGTTTCTACTTGCTTACCTAAGACTTCCACACACATCCAAGAAGGTAATATTTCCTGATCCAAAAACTTGCAAAACAAATCCCGTAATTATTCACGGATTTATGACTGACTGAACAGACCTTCGGGTACTAAAATAGGTATAACTTCTTCTAAAAGTTTGGATCAATGAGCTGTAAATTGAGTTGGAAACTAGACTTCTAGGGATTTAAATCCATAGGTGGCAGGACACACAATTCAATCGAAGCTAAGAGATATGGCCCTCGCAACAAGGATGACCTGCAGTGCTTGGGAAACCTCTATGACTACCGCTACGAAAGACACAACAGTTTTCACAGCGAAAATCACTGATTTTGTGAGCACTTTGAGTACCGCTGTTGAAATATACAACGGTTTCCATGGAGTTTTGTCATAAATTGCACATAAGTCCTTTGAATCTTCTAAAATTGCCTTTTTTTCCTTTGAAATTCTCCAAGAAAAACCTTATGGAACCAATAACTTGAAAATTCTCAAACAAACAAATTAAAACCCTAAATAACTCAAGAAACAAGCAATTGATTGGAGGATTGGGGATCAAAAACATATACAAATAATGACCGATCAGGGAGCCACATGCATGATGCCGGTCCAGAGGCATGCTTGGGATCCTGTAAGTCCCCAGCAACTGAAATGAGGCTCTGGACCCTCCTCGAACGAATCAGAACCGCAATGGCTCACTTGGGCATAGACCTACTGGATAAAAAAGGTAAGGAGCCATCTACATGATACTGGTCTAGAGGTATGATTAGGATCTTGGAAGTCCCCAGCAACTAAAATGAGGCTTTGGACCCTCCTCTAAAGAATCGAAACCTCAATAGCTCAATTGGGAGTTGACCAGCCCGGTACAAAAAGTGAGAAGCCACTAGTCTTGAAGTTGGGCTGCTGCTCTAGTTGCTTGCTTAGGCATGTAGCAGGCCACATCAAATTAGGGAAGTGTCTGGGCTCTCCTCGAACAGATCGGGCCTTCGGTGGCTCACTAGGGTGTTGAAAGGCCTGCTACAAGAAGAAGGGAGCCACTACCATGATACTATAACAAAGGCATGCTTGGGATCCTAGAAGTCTTCAGCAACTGAAATGAGGCTTATGACCCTCCTTGAACGAACCAAAACCGAAGTGGCTCACTTGGGTGTTGACTGGCCCAGTATAAAAAATGAGGAGCCACTTGTATGATATTGGTCAAGAGGCATGCTTGGTATCCTAGAAGTCCCCTGCAACCTAAATGGGGCTCTGGACCCTCTTTGAACAAATTGGAACCACATTGGCTAATTTGGGCGTTGACCGATCCGATACAAAAAGTGAGGAGCCACTAGGCTTGCAACAAGGTTACTATTCTGGAGGCTTACTTAGGGATGTAGGAGGCCTCAACAAATTTGGGAAACCTCTGGGTTCTCCTCATACTGATCGGGACTTCGGTGGATTAATCGAGCCAAAAATGTCATACATTTTGGCCCTCATATCCTTTTTCTTTGCCTCGTTCTTGGGTGTTTTTATGAGTATTTATGGCTCTTTTGGTTGATATTGCAAGCATTAGATGAAAAGGCATGAAGAGGGAAAAACGGACAAATGGTGAAAAAATATGGTGAAGAAAGCCGTAGTGCACAGGTAGAACACTCGTGCACTACCCGTGCATCAGCCTGTGCACCGGAAGATGAAATTGGAGAAGACCTTAGTGCACGGGCAACTACAAGGGTATTACCCATGCACTACTCGTGCAATCCACCAGACCAGGGAGCAGAGCCTCGGACAAGAGCCAACAGCACGGGTCACTTACCCGTGCAAAGCCCGTGCACATTGCACAAATCAGAAAGGAAAATGAAGATTACATGGGTACCGTACAATTACCTTACACGTGCTATACATGTGATATACTTGCATCAGACACGTCCGCATCAGCATTCTGACCTATTTTTGGAGGAGCTATATAAGGCGTCATAACTGATTGTTCAAAAATGAACATACACCCATTTCATACATATCTTTCTCTATCTAAATCTAAAAACCATTCTCTCCCAATTCATCAAAAACCCACTACGTAACCTCATCAATCTCTACTCAAGAAGGACATTGGAGGAGGATTTGAGCTTGAAGAAGAAAGGTTCTACATGAGTTCCTTCTATCTCCCCTTTTATCTTTTTATTTTAGTTGTCAAGAGTAACTAAATCCCTTTAAGGGGTTGATGTGATTCACATGTAAATATGGGTATTGTAATAAACTAATTCTTATATGAAATCTATCTCATATGTTCTATTCATTGGTTTCTGTTGATTTCAAGAGCAAATTGTATTTGATTGTACATGACTCTCTCTACAAATTTTTTTTTACAAATTATATGTGTAGAGAATTGAGTATACATGATGCTTAACTCTCTTAAGATCACTTGAATAGAAGAATTTAACAAGAGTACATGACTCAAGTAAATCCGGGCTCATTAATCTCATCTTAATCTAATCTTTAATAAGTAGCCAAAACTATACATATTAGGATTTGTTGCTTGTGATGGATTAAGCATAAAACTATACATCCTAGGTTGGTGAAATTAATTAAGAGATCAACCCTATATGAGATAGATGTTCATTAATTGCACAACCATTTGTGGATAGCCAATGCTATACATGAAAGATTGGACACTCATAAGTGGTATACAACCAATCCTATACATCCTTGGGTGGTTACATTTGTTATTGATCATTAATGTGAGTTCATTCCTTGCCCATTGTTTGCTAAGTGAATCCATAAACTCCTTAATCTACACATCATCCATCTATACCTTCTTAAATTAGTGCATTTAGCTAGTTTTAGCTTAGTTTACATTTTAAATTTATATTCTTCTCAAAGATCATATCAATTTACTTTTCCCACATTTTTCTTATTAAAGTAGTAGTCTAATCATAGCTATTGGTCGATCCCTGTGGAACGATACCCCTATTTGCCATATACTCGTTTTATTTGTGTTTAGTGCATTGTGGGATTTTATACATTTTTTTTGAAATTGCATACCACAGCAAAATGCTTGTCAAAAATGGCACCGCTGCCGGGGGATCGGCGTACATCGTTTGATTAGTTTTAGCTCTAGTTTAGTTTATTTATTATTTTAGTTTTCTTTGTTTGTTTTTATTTTGTTTGGTATTTTTGTTTCTGTTCATTTCAAAATTCTATGGAGTTTTATATGCAATATTCATGGCCATGCGACCAGCCAATGAGCATATCATTCGAAGATGAATTGAGACAGCTCATGCAAGATTCTCTTCAGACAAAGGAGCTAATTATAGCTTCTTAGTAGGCAACTGAGAAAAATTTCAACAACTACAAGTAAGCTAGCTGGCCAGACAAAGCAATAGAATCAACTTACGAAGATAATCTTATCAACTCCATCAGAGCAATAAATCAAAGCTTTAAGGAACATTTGCTTGAAGTAAAGAGAGAAGAGCACTCTAAACCCCAAAACTCAACCAATGAGTTTGCCTCTATAATGGAGTACCCAAGCCGGTGCAAGCCTCAAATCTTGAAGAAGGATAAAGTACAATGGTAAAAGAGATGTGCAGAGAAATGATAGGGGCAGGGAAAGAGTTAATAGCGATAATAGAGTTGTTGAAAAAAGAAAATGGAGCACTTCAAGAGAAAATAGAGGAGATTTCTCGAGAAAAATAAGAAATGAGGGAAGAATTTGACAAGAAGTCACATCTCACAAAGATGGAATTAGAAGGCAAGGAGGCCTTAGAAATAACAAGGAAGAATGAGCTTCAAGAGTTAAACAAGAAACTCTTACTTAAAGTAAAGATGCTTCGATGAAAAATAGTACACTCAAGAAGAAGAATGGCGAAGTCTCAGACAAGAACAAAGAATTTGAAGCACAAATTGAGAGACTTTAAGCTAAAAAGAACATGGCATTGAAAGACTTAATGGACTTAGCAAAGATATAGAAGGAATTTGAAGACGGCATAGCTCGCAAGTCATAGAAGATGCAAATGGAAGTTGTACAAAAAGACAATGCTCTCGAAGAAGTGAAAGAGGCACTTAGACACAAAGAGGAAGCTCTCAAGATAGCGCAAGTGAAAGAGTGTGACTTCATCTCTCAACTAGACAAGGTTAAGAAAGAGGTCAAATCTCTACAACTTAAGCAAAGCCAATGACCTCAAAGTCACCCATTAAAAAAGAGTTCCTCTAACTCAATTCCTATTTGTAATGTGTGTTCAAGAAGAGAGCATGTTAAGAGTGAATACTATAGGTCTAATAGACATAGGAACATAAGAGGTACTAAGAATAGGAAAAGCCCCCCTAAGATGAAGAAAATATGGGTAAGGAAAGATTTGATTAACCAAGTAATAATCATGGGGATTGTAACGAATGGAAACTTACCTAAAATTTTTTGGATTGCAAAGAAGAAAAAGTTTCCCAACTTGGTTAAGCCACCCTTAGCATCACATTGAACATTTTTGATGCAATCTACTTCAAGTTTATGTTATGTTTTTCATGTTTGTTTTTGATGCTAATAGAGAAATAAGGCGTGAATAGTTGATTGTGGAGAACACAAGAAAACAAAATTTTAAGGATAAGAGACCAACATGATCAAGGGAACAAGCCTCAATGCACGGGTCTAACTGCGCAGGTACAGACCCACACACTACCAATACACTGCAGAAGTGGTTCTCATCCAAAACCAGCTGTGTAGGCACCTACAAGATGACAGAGACAAGTTGGTGGATGATGATCGCCCCTTTACTATTTTTGACATGTAGTTTCACCCTTTATATTTGGACTTTTTATTTTATTAGTACCTCTAGTTGTTTTTGTTGTTTAGTCTAATAACTTGGGTGGATTTAGATATTTTTGGATTTTTTGGGATTTTTAAAGTTTGATCCTTTTGAGAGATATTTGGTTTGAGGAATTTCAATGATTGTTAACCCTTGTGGTTAGGAACTGTGCTTTAATGTTAGGTTCGTCATCTCTTGGATTGACACACCGGCTACTTGCAAATTTAGGAGGGACAAGCAAGCTCTGAGTGCTCATAAAATAGGTGAGAACCTACCCTTTTTGAGTCTACAACAAAGCTACTACTTTGGTTTAATCTTTTCAACTCAAACTTTTGCACTTAATTTTCTGTCTATCTTTGTTTATAGACAGTTGTGGATAATGGATGAATGTGAATATTCTTAGTAAATGTCAGTTTTGGGGTTAATGTGTTGATAATTGTGAATGAGAGAATATGTTTATGATTGTTGATACAATTTCGGATTCCAAATGATTAATTTATTGATTTATTCATTCTTGATTGGATGGGCCGAATGCTCTTGTGGATATTGCATATGATTTACAGGTTTTCATTTTATATAGCCCAACTCGGTTTGGGGGTTTTGAATTAATGCATATACTTGTAAAGGCATGAGCATATAGTAGGAATCGGTTTGGGGTTCATTGCCAACATTCCGATAATTTTGTGAATAGATGCTTGATGTGGTTGAATTATTAGATTAATTGCCATGTTTACTTAAATGCCTTATTTTATTGTGAGTCACTGTTGAGTCTTTTATTTTATGGGCATTGATTGTGCATGATTAGTGTCTAGATTTTTATGCTTTGGTGTCTAGTTAGGTGCGCGCCGCTAGGCCGGGCTCTCTTGTCTTCAACATTGAGGACAATGTTGGGTTTTGGTTTGGGGGTGTAGATGCCTTTTCGAGTCGTCTTTTTGTTTTTGAGTCATTTTTCATGTCAATTTTTCAAATTTGCTGCCTAGCAAAAAATTTTGAGCTTTAATTAGCTTGGTGAGATAATCTTAAGCAAAGTGTTTGTGGCGAATTTGTGTATGCTTTGTGAGCTTGTTCATAGCTCTTAGTCTTTTAGGGGTCTCACTTGCACTGCATGGGTTAGTCACATCTTTTATTGTCTAAGTTGAGGGGACTCTGTTCTCGAGCGCCCTATTCTAATAGTGGAGACATCCCTTGTGAGTTTCACAAACACAAGCCAAAAGTTGCAATTTGAGGGAAAATATTTTTCAAATCTTTAAACACTTTTCAAACACCATGTATAGTCTCATTACACCAAAATCATCATGTGCCATAGAACATGCATCATTAAAGTGTACTGTTTGATTGAAACTTTTACTCCCTTGGTAGATGGATTCTTTGAGGTGATATTAGGCAATGTGTGTTGTTAGCCACTTAAAATGCCAAATACTTCCCAGTCCGTAATGTGTGTGCTCCCAAGCCAATTTTGAGGCCAAACATTTTCCATTTATTTGGAACCACACTAAACCATATAACCATAGACCAAATACAAACCAACCCTTAAATTGCCAATCATGTAGGGTGTGTAAGTGTGTGGTGTATGAAAGTGTAAGCTCTAATGTTGAAATAGCATGTATTTAGGCAATTATGTACATGTGCAAGAAATGGCCCAACATGTAAAAGTGCTAAAATTGCACCTAGAGCCAAATTGTCAATGTATATGTGCAAAACGTAAATTAAAAAAGAAAAAAGAAAAAAAAAAGCCTTGTAATTAAATGTAAGTACTCAAAATTGAGTACAATTATGTAGTACAAATGTTTTTAATTAAATGTCTAGACGCTAAGTGTGTGAATGTTAAGTAGAGCTTGGTATGGGGTGTGTGAGTATGTGTAAACATGATTGGTGATCGTTGAACCTAAATTTTTTCTATTTTCTTTGTTTCACCACATTAAACCCCATGGCCCCATTACAACCAAATGGAAAAGTCCTAGTTGATCTTTGGGGAAATCTAACTTGGGAATATTAGTCAATGCATGCTCTTTCCACGTTCATGACACTTGATTCTTTCATGAGACTAATTCACTAAAAATAGCGTTTATTTTGTATGAAATGTATGCAACTACTTTGATTCGATTACATAAATTCTTTTGCATACATATTTCATGAGTGTGAACCTAGGTTTCAAGAGGAAAAATAAGAGAGAATCCATGTGAGAACTTAGTGTTGAAGCGAATTATGCTTGGGCTGTGAGAGTGAGTATAAGTGTGGGATTCGTGTTGTGCTAGTTTCCCCTGGGGTGCCATCGAGTTATTAGTGTTAGGATTACGCTCAATGGCAAGAGTGTAATATTGTAATTGACAATCTTCTCATATTAATAAAGTGAATTCTAATTCTTACAATTACTTATAGCATTTATTATTATAATTTGTCAAGGTAAATAATCATAAGGTCAAAAGACTATAAGACATGAAGAATTGTTCATACATCCAGATATGTATGAGGTAGACACAATTCTTTAGTTAGTCTTGAGTTAAAGGTTGGGCACCTCTATCTTGTTAAAGTTGTAGAATTTTTTTACTAGCATTTGAGTGGGATCAAATGAATATGATGAGTCTAAAATCATCGAAAGGTTTTCGAGTAAAAAAATCTAGTGCACTAGGTGCATTGAAGTGGATCACAATGAAATACTTTATCTAGAATCGTCATTAGATATAAGTCTTTTCATTAAAGAGGACAATCGGAGAGTCTATCTTAATCCTGAGATAAATGATGGACTTATGGTTGCAAGTGTTATCATTAGAGCTATCAATGAGTACGATTATATAGCATAGTCTATCCTCGATAGTTTGGTGGTATACATTTGTTAATCGATAGAGGACTTCATTTATAGATATGGACATCGTGGCTCCATTTATTAAATGAGAGTATAATATCATCATATGGATGTTTTGAGGTATTGGATATTAAATCTCAACGTTGAGTTTTCAATAATGATTATTGAAAACATGGCTTCTGGACAAGTCAAAGTATCCAAGTTCGAAATGTGGTCATATGAGGAAATATGGTAACTTGGAGAGCTATAGGCGGTCTATGAGCTCTTGGCGATTACTGATATTATTCACGAGGATACACCATCTCCTATAAGATTGTCTAGGGTATGACTGAGAAACAATCCCTTATTCTATCTTTATTTAAGAGTTCAATTTTAGCTCTTTAGTGGAATGAGTTAAAATTAATAGATTGGACCTAAGTGAATCATTTGTTGATTGTGATTAGGTTGTGTCTATTGAAGCTTAAATTTAGATAGCCCGCCAAGATCCCCAATCCACACATATTTGCATGGATCACTTGATATATTCTACCGGGCCGATTTAAGGGTCCATCTAGAATTGTTTTTAATATATCAAGAATATAATATGTCTATTATTTAATTAATGGGCTGCACTATTATATTAATATATTAAAAGGAGACATGTGGGCTTGTTTCTTTTAGTAAGAATGGGTCTGGTTCACATGTGGGCTTTTTTTTAAAGTCCAATGGATTAAATGAAATAAGAAAATAATATATGGCCCATTTATATAAGTGGGGCGGCAAGGTGTATATATTAACCTAATATATTATTTTGTTTCATTGTTTTAATTAAATAAGAATTAGTTAATTTATTAATTAATTGTTTAATTAAGAAACAAATCTTTTTCTGATCAGTAAATATATTTTCTAAAGTTATACTATTGGTAGTAGTATATTAAAAGTAAAAGACTTGTTTGATAAGAAAATAAATAATTAATTTTATTTATTTAATCAAATAAGAAGTCTTTTTATTTAGTCAATAAAAGAATAAAAATATCTATAAGTTGGATTAGGTTTTGAATTCTAAAGGTTGATGAAAATTAGGGTGCAACACAAACTCTTTTTGGTATGTGATTTGCGGCAACCCTAGTCCATTTAGAGGAAGATTTCGGCAATCCTAAATAGAAGAGGAAGCAAAATTTCGGCCACCTATATAATTCCACATATAGAATTCGGCCACCATAGTTGATTGAATGATTCAATTTTTCTTCTTCTTCTCAATTCATAGAAAAGGATAAATTTTATTCTACTAAACATAAAAGAGAGAAGAGATTATTCTTTGATAGTACACTGATTGTTTGCTCATCAATAAGCTTGTGTGTACAACATCGAATTAGGTTCACGCGAGTTCCGATCATTAGATTGAGAACTCAAAAGTGACAAGAATAATTTTTGTCTTCTTTTGATTGTTTTGTGACTAACAAAAGAAAAAGAAAACTTTGTTCATCCATTCTCAGGTTTGCAATTCAAAGAAAAAGGGAGACCACGCTCCTAGGTGATTCACGTACGTGTTCAGATTGGAAGATCTCACGGTACTGTTCACAATTACTGTTCACGGGGGGGGGGGGGGGGGGGGGGGGGGGGGGGGGGGGGGGGGGTACTGTTCACGATCACTGTTCACGTGGGTACTGTTCACTCGGGTATTGTTCACGCGGGTACTGTTCACGGGCATCGGAAAAGATTTTGCCGATTACCAATCGACGTAAGTCAATCGGATCAAGCGTCAAGAGGTATTTAACTCTAACCGTATATATTTGAGTTTAATTAATTAAAAGGTTAAGGTTCGACTTTGAGAAAAATTTTAAAACCATACGAAATCTATTTTTCGTTTCTTCCGCTGCGTTTTATATCGATTTTTCCCTACAATTGGTATCAAAGCCTTGGTTGTACCTTTTAATTAATTAACGTATATATACGTGAATCTATTTCTTTTTTATTGTGATTATACATGTTTTAGAAAGATATGGCACTCTAGGTATTCGCATATATAATTACATGTTGAATGTATGGATTTATATATGTTTTATAAAGTGAATTGTTATTGCTCGATTTTGGTCCTAGAATTTCAATGTAATTTTTGTTTTGAATTTGTAACAAGAAGGGTGGTCTATTATCGCCATAATTCCTTCTTGGTAGTTGCTAAGGTTTTATTTTTTATTTTTTGTATGTAAAATAAGTGCAGTATTTTTTTTTGTAATGAGGTGCAGTATTTTTTTTTGTAAATCTTACTGCAGTAAAAAAAGAAAAAAAAAATTGCTGCAGTAATTTATTCATAATATGATGTAATGTATTCGGGTATTGAAAATTCGAAGACACGAAAAAAAACGAAGCAACCGGAACCAAGAACGAGCACCATGCGCACCCTAGGACTGGATTGGGCTGCGCATGGCAAGCCCAATCCTTGGTGGGCTGCGCACGGCAGCCTTGTGTGGCCTTATGGGCTGCGCAAGGCAGCCCCTTTGTGGGGTTGTGGGCTGTGCACGTCCATGGGAGGAGGCAGAGGGATGAGCGTATGGTTGATGGCCACCTGAAGATCTTGTATTCCTAACAATTGTAATTTACTTGCTTTTCTAGGATGGGCCAAAATTGTTGCTATTTAATTTTTGCTTAAATATTACAATATTTGTTATTGTATGATAACATAACATTTTAGAATAGGAGTGCCACTCATATATCTCTTTTGATATGAACATGCATTGAATGATTTAGGTATCTAATTGGCATCTAGATAACTTGGTAAAAATCATTCTTTGGGATTTAATCACACGCCTTAAATAATTGAGTGGGAGAAGGTGTGCAAGAACGCCTATGGCCTCCAAGATTAGTTGAGTTTTATTATTTTTGGTAATCCCCCCAAGGGGCGTCCATAAATGGAATTTAACAATATACTTCCTTACAAAGATAGACTAGACAATTGACTTAAACGAAATCTACTCCCCAAGGAGGGATTTTCGTGAGAGAAAATTGAGGGTCGATATCTTGGTAACACACTCAATGTAATTTTATTAATATCCTCCCAAGAGTTCTTGTTAATAAAAATTACAAGGCTAAAATTAAAAACGCTGGTTGTTATGTTAACAATTAGGTGGGACCTAGTCTAACTAGTAAATAGTGCGAACTCCCAAAGGAGGCGTAATATTTATGGGTGTTGGATCACCGTTGAATTTTTATGACTGAATTATTTATTTTCATTCAAGATAAATTTTTAAAAGTGCTATTATCATGATTATTTACTTATATATATTTTTGTTTTAATCAGAAATCATGACCCCATCACTTATGAACATCCTGAAAGATAACACCTTAACTGGAGATAACTACGTAACATGGAAAAGGAAAATTGGGTTGTTGCTGCAAAGTGAAAAACATAAGTTTGTTCTGACCACTCCTAAACTACCCCTTCCTAATAATGAATCTAATGTGATGGAAAGAGATGAGTATGAGCAGTGGAAGACTTCTGATGATATGGCAAAATGTTACATTATGGCCACTATCTCCGACGTGTTGCAACAGCAACATGAAGGAATGGAGTCTGCTGCTGATATAATGATGTCTCTAGAGGAAATGTTTGCTATGAGGTCTAGGATGACTAAGAGAGAGGCAGTGACTGCTTTTATGAATCTTAGGATGAAACCTGGACAATCTGTGAAAGATCACATGATGAAAGTCATAGCACATCTCAATACTGCTGAACTAAATGGTGCTGAGATTGATGGTGAGACCAAAATTGATATGGTAGTTAACTCACTGTCAGATTCCTTTGATCAGTTCAAGTTGGACTACACCTTGAACAAAAAGGAATACACCTTGCAGGGCCTGATGCAAGATGTTCAAAGCGCTGAAAAGATCCTTGTGAAAAACAAAGGTTAAGAGATTATTTGGTTGGTAAAGTTGCTACTGTTAAGACCCGTAAGAAGGTCAAGAAACAACAGAAGAAAAAGCAACTTGGGCCTACCAAGAAGGAAACCAAGAAAGTAACCAAGATCAAAGGGAAATGCTTCCTTTGTGGTGAAAAGGGACATTGTGAAAGAGATTGCCCAAAGTCCCAGAAAAAGAAGGAAGAAGGTAATGTTAATTATCTAGAAACATGTTTTCTAGCAGATTCTACTGATTCTTGGATCATAGACTCTGGAGCCACTAATCATGTTTGTTATTCCTTGCAGGGGTTTCAGGAAAAGAGAAGGTTGAATGAAGATGAAGTCAATTTGCGCTTGGGCAACGGAACGTTAGTGTCTGCAAGTGCAGTGGGAGATATTAGAGTTATTTTAGATTCTAGTAGGCATTTAGATTTAATAGACGTTTATTATGTACCTTAATTCAAGAGGAATTTAATTTCAGTTTCTTGTTTAAATAAGTTTGGATATTTGGTTACTTTTAATAAAACTTTTATTATTAGTAAGAATGACAAAGTTGTTTGCAAAGGTACATTGGAAAACGGTTTATTCTTTTTGCATAGAAATATCTCTCACTCGTTAGACACGGAAATAACGGAACCTAATCATAAAAGAGTAAAATTATCAAAAGATGAAACCTATCTTTGGCATTTATGCCTAGGTAACATTAACCTTAACAGGATTAAAAGATTGGTATGTGACAGACCTTTAAGTGACTTAAAGGTTGATGATCTACCAACTTGTGAATCTTGTTTGGAAGGTAAAATGACCAAAAGGCCGTTCAATACCAAAGGTGCAAGAGTCACTGAATGTTTAGGACTAGTACACACTGATGTATGTGGTCCTATGAGCATTCAAGCTAGAGGTGGATATGAGTACTTCATCACCTTCACAGATGATTACTCAAGATTTGGTTACGTGTATCTCATGAGACATAAGTCGGATGCATTTGATATGGTCAAAGCTGAAGTAGAAAATCAGCTTGAGAAACATATAAAAATCTTGAGATCTGATCGTGGTGGAGAATATCTATCTGGAGAGTTTCAGCAATATCTTATTGATAATGGGATAGTTTCTCAGCTTTTTGCACCAGGTACACCTCAACAAAATGGGGTAGCATAAAGGAGAAATAGGACTCTTTTAGAGATGGTTAGATCAATGTTGAGTTATTGAACACTTCCTATTTTTTTTTGGGATATGCTCTACAAACAGCAATATATATTCTAAACGATGTACCATCTAAATCTGTCCCTAAAACCCCACATGAATTGTGGACTGGGAGAAAGCCTAGTTTACAACACATGAGGATATTTGGTTGTCCTGCACATGTGTTGAAAGGAAAGACAGAAAAGATGGAGTCCCGTTCGGAAACATGTATATTTGTGGGATATCCAAAAGGAACTAAAGGATATTATTTCTATAGTCCTTCTGATCTAAAAGTATTTGTTTCAACAAATGCTTCATTTCTAGAAAAGGTTTTATATGAATAATTTTGTGCCCAAAAGTAGAATTGTCCTGATGAGATGTCAGGAGATACAATTCCACCAGAGGTTTCACAACCCAGCCCAATTGTAAGTTCCACTCCAACACAAGATCAACAACCTACCATTCCTCGTCGTAGTGGGAGGGTTAGAACACAACCCGAAAGATATATCGGTCTAGGAGAATCTGTTGGAATCTCCCGGATGACGATGATCCCTACACGTACAATGAAGCTGTGGAGGATGGTGATTTTCGTCATTGGCAAAAGGCAATGCAATCCGAGATTGAATCGATGTTCAATAACAAAGTCTGGTCCCTTGTAGACTTGCCTAAAGGGATAAAACCCATTGGGTGCAAGTGGGTATATAAGAGGAAAAGAGGTATGGATGGTAAGGTGGAAACCTTTAAAGCTAGACTAGTAGCTAAAGGTTATACACAGAAAGAAGGTATCGATTACGAGGAAACCCTCTCACCTGTGGCCATGCTTAAATCCATTAGGATACTCTTATCCATTGCAGCATCTCTAGACCTAGAGATTTGGCAAATGGACGTCAAGACAGCTTTCCTTAATGGAAGTCTTGACGAAAGCATTTACATGATGCAACCAGAGGGATTCATTGAAAAAGGCCAAGAAGAAAGAGTATGCAAGTTGCAAAAGTCCATATATGGACTAAAGCAAGCATCCAGATCCTGGAACATAAGGTTCGATCAAGCTGTAAAGGGTTTTGGATTTATTCAAAACCCTGACGAACCTTGTGTATACAAGAGGATCAAAGGCAACAAGTTGGTTTTCCTCATTCTTTATGTTGATGATATACTACTCATTGGAAACGATGTAGGTGTATTGACATCAGTGAAAGAATGGTTAGCAAAACAATTTGATATGAAGGACTTAGGAGAAGCAAGTTATATTCTTGATATCCAAGTAATAAGGGATAGAAAGAATAGAACGATTGCATTATCCCAAGCTTCATACATTGATAAAATCTTGTCTAGATTCACCATGCAAGATTCCAAGAAAGGTATGTTACCTTTTAGACATGGAATCAAACTTTCTAAGGGTCAAGCACCTAAGAATGTGCATGAAGAGAAATTCATGAGTAGAGTTCCATATGCCTCGGCAGTTGGAAGTCTCATGTATGCAATGCTCTGTACTAGACTAGATATTTGTTTTGTTGTTGGCATAGCTAGCAGGTTTCAATCGAAACCTGGTCCTGATCATTGGACGGCAGTCAAGCATATTTTCAAGTATCTCAAGAGAACTAGAGATTATATGCTTGTATACTCTGGAGGGGATTTAATTCCCGTTGGGTATACAGATTCTGATTTCCAGTCGGATTCTGACTCTAGAAAATCCACATCAGGATCTGTGTTTACCATTGGAGAAGGAGCATTCATATAGAGGAGTATCAAGCAATCTTGTATTGCTTATTCCACCATGGAAGCTGAGTATGTTGCTGCATGTGAAGCTGCCAAAGAGGCTGTTTGGCTCCGCCAATTCTTGATTTACTTAGAAGTGGTTCCTAGTGCGAATAAGCAGATGACTATACACTGTGACAACAGTGGTGCAGTGGCTAATTCGAAAGAACCAAGAAGTCATAAGAGAGGTAAACACATTGAAAGGAAGTATCACCTTTTGAGGGAAATTGTTCATAGGGAGACGTGACGATCACCAAAATCGCGTCAGCAGAAAATCTAGCGGATCCTTTCACAAAGGCTCTACCTCAGAAGAGCTTTGATGAACATCTAGAGAACATGGGAATGAGAGATATGACACACTTGCTATAGAACAAGTGGGAGATTGTTAGGATTATGCTCAATGGCAAGAGTGTAATATTGTAATTGACAATCTTCTCATATTAATAAAGTGAATTCTGATTCTTACAACTACTTATAGCATTTATTATTATACTTGTCAAGGTAAATAATCATAAGGTCAAAAGACTATGAGACATGAAGAATTGTTCATACATCCAGAAATGTATGAGGTAGACACAATTCGTTAGTTAGTCTTGAATAACGTTCACAACTTAAGTTAAAGGTTGGGCACCTCTATCTTGTTAAAGTTGTAGAATTCTTTTACTAGCATTTGAGTGGGATCAAATGAATATGATGAGTCTAAAATCATCGAAAGGTTTTCGAGTAAAAGAATCTAGTGCACTAGGTGCATTGAACTGGATCACAATGAAATACTTTATCTAGAACCGTCACTAGATATAAGTCTTTTCATTAAAGAGGACAATCGAAGAGTCTATCTTAATCCTGAGATAAATGATGGACTTATGGTTGCAAGTGTTATCCTTAGAGCTATCAATGAGTACGATTATATAGCATAGTCTATCCTCGATAGTTTGGTGGTATACATTTGTTAATCGATAGAGGACTTCATTTATAGATATGGACATCGTGGCTCCATTTATTAAATGAGAGTATAATATCATCATATGGATGTTTTGAGGTATTGGATATTAAATCTCAACGTTGAGTTTTCAATAATGATTATTGAAAACATGGCTTCTGGACAAGTCAAAGTATCCAAGTTCGAAATGTGGTCATATGAGGAAATATGGTAACTTGGAGAGCTATAGGCGGTCTATGAGCTCTTGGCGATTACTGATATTATTCACGAGGATACACCATCTCCTATAAGATTTTCTAGGGTATGAATGAGAAACATCTCCTTATTCTATCTTTATTTAAGAGTTCAATTTTAGCTCTTTAGTGGAATGAGTTAAAATTAATAGATTGGACGTAAGTGAATCATTTGTTGATTGTGATTAGGTTGTGTCTATTGAAGCTTAAATTTAGATAGCCCGCCAAGATCCCCAATCCACACGTATTTGCATGGATCACTTGATATATTCTACCGGGCCGATTTAAGGGTCCATCTAGAATTGTTTTTAATATATCAAGAATATAATATGTCTATTATTTAATTAATGGGCTGCACTATTATATTAATATATTAAAAGGAGACATGTGGGCTTGTTTTTTTTAGTAAGAATGGGTCTGGTTCACATGTGGGCTTTTATTTAAAGTCCAATGGATTAATTGAAAAAAGAAAATAATATATGGCCCATTTATATAAGTGGGCGGCAAGGTGTATATATTAACCTAATATATTATTTTGTTTCATTGTTTTAATTAAATAAGAATTAGTTAATTTATTAATTAATTGTTTAATTAAGAAACAAATCTTTTTCTGATCAGGAAATATATTTCCTAAAGTTATACTATTGGTAGTAGTATATTAAAAGTAAAAGACTTGTTTGATAAGAAAATAAATAATTAATTTTATTTATTTAATCAAATAAGAAGTCTTTTTATTTAGTCAATAAAAGAATAAAAATATCTATGAGTTGGATTAGGTTTTGAAGTCTAAAGGTTGATGGAAATTAGGGTGCAACACAAACTCTTTTTGGTATGTGATTTGCGGCAACCCTAGTCCATTTAGAGGAAGATTTCGGCAATCCTAAATAGAAGAGGAAGCAAAATTTCGGCTACCTATATAATTCCACATATAGAATTCGGCCACCATAGTTGATTGAATGATTCAATTTTTCTTCTTCTTCTCAATTCATAGAAAAGGATAATTTTTATTCTACTAAACATAAAAGAGAGAAGAGATTATTCTTTGATAGTACACTGATTGCTTGTTCATCAATAAGCTTGTGTGTACAACATCGAATTAGGTTCACGTGAGTTTCGATCATTAGATTGAGAACTCAAAAGTGACCGGAATAATTTTTGTCTTCTTTTGATTGTTTTGTGACTAACAAAAGAAAAAGAAAACTTTGTTCATCCATTCTCAGGTTTGCAATTCAAAGAAAAAGGGAGACCATGCTCCTAGGTGATTCGGATTGGAAGATCTCGTGGTACTGTTCACGGGGGGGGGGGGGGGGGGGGGGGGGGTTGGTACTGTTCACGCGGGTACTATTCACGGGCATCGGAAAAGATTTTACGGATTACCAATCGACGTAAGTCAATTGGATCACACGTCAAGAGGTATTTAACTCTAACCGTATATATTTGAGTTTAATTAATTAAAAGGTTAAGGGTCAACTTTGAGAAAAATTTTAAAACCATACGAAATCTATTTTTCGTTTCTTCCGCTGCGTTTTATATCGATTTTTCCCTACAATTAGAACATTTTGTATTAGCCTATTCCTAACTCCCATTATCTCTTGCTTATCTCTTAGTTAGTTGGCTTGCGGCGTATTTGTTTGTGTCTAGGAATTTTTCGAATGAGTCATGTTGTTGTATTGATGTCTTTTGTTTTGTTTAGAGTTTGCTCGAGGACGAGCAAAGGTTTGGTTTGGGGGTATTTGATCGAGCCAAAAATGTCATACATTTTTGCACTCCTATCCTTTCTCTTTGCCTTGTTCTTGGGTGTTTTTATGAGTATTTAGGGCTCTTTTGGTTGATATTACAGGCATTAGGTGAAAAGGCATGAAGAGGGACAAAAGGGACAAACGGTGCAAAAATGTGGTGAAAAGGGCCATAGTGCATAGGTAGCACACTCGTGCACTACCCGTGCATCAACCCGTGCACTGGAAGATAAAATTGGAGAAGACCTCAGTGCACGGGTAACTACACAGGTATTACCCATGCACTACCCGTGCAATCCACCAGACCAGGGAGAAGAGCCTCAGACAAGAGCCAACTGCACGGGTATAACACGGGTCACTTACCCGTGCACAACCCATGCACATTGCACAAACCAAGAAGGAAAATAAAGATTGCCTGGTACTATACTGGTACCTTACACGTGCTATACTGGTGCTATACATGCATCAGACACGTCCACATCAGCATTCTGACCTATTTTGGAGGAGCTATATAAGGCATCATATATGATTTTTCAAAAACGACCATACACCCATTTCATTTATATCTTTCTCTCTCTAAATCTAAATACCATTCTTTCCCAATTCATCAAAAATCCACACCTTAACTACATCAATCTCTACTCAAGAAGAACATTGGAGGAGGATTTGAGCATGAAAAAGGAAGGTTCTACATGAGTTCCTTCTATCTCTCTTCTTTTTATCTTTTTATTTTAGTTGTCATGAATAGCTAAATCCCTTTAAGCGGTTGATGTGATTCACATGTAAATATGGGTATTGTAATGAACTAATTCTTATATTAAATCTATTTCATATGTTCTATTCATTGGTTTCCATTGATTTCAAGTGCAATTTGTATTTGATTGTACATGACTATCTTTAATAATTATTTTAGAAATTATATGTGTAGTGAATTGAGTATACATGATGCTTAACTCTTTTAAGATCACTTGAATAGAAGAATTTAACAAGAGTACATGACTCAAGTAAATCCGGGCTCATTAATCTCATCTTTATCTAATCTTTAATGAGTAGCCAAAACTATACATCCTAGGATTGGTTGCTTGTGATGGATTAAGCATCAAACTATACATCCTAGGTTGGTGAAACTAATTAAGAGATCAGCCCCATATAAGATAGATGTTCATTAATTGCACAACCATTTGTGGATGGCCAATGCTATACATGATAGATTCGACACTCATAAGTGGTATACAACCAATCCTATACATCTTAGGGTGGTTACATTTGTTATTGATCGTCAATGTCAGTTCATTCTTTGCCCATTGATTGCTAAGTGAATCCATCAACTCCTTAATCTACACATCATCCATCTACACCTTCTTAAATTAGTGCATTTAGTTAGTTTTAGCTTAGTTTAAATTTTAGTTGACATTCTTCTCAAAGATCATATCAATTTACTTTTCTTGCATTTTTCTTATTAAAGTAGTAGTCTAATCATAGCTATTGGTCGATCCCTGTGGAACGATACCCCTATTTGCCATATACTCGTTTTATTTGTGCTTAGTGCATTGTGGGATTTTATAAATTTGTTTTGATATTGCATTCCCTGGGAAAATGTATGTCATGGATCACTAGAGCTTTGAAGTGCCCGCTATAAAAAGAGAGGAGCCACCAGTATGATACTATTCCAGAAGCATGCTTGGGATCCTAGAAGTCCCCAACAATTGAAATGAGGCTCTGGACCCTCGTCAAAAGAATCGAAACTATAGTGGCTCACTTGGGCGTTGACCTGTCAGGTACAAAAAGTGAGCCACTTGTCTTGCAGTTGGGTTGCTGCTCAAGAGGCTTGCTTAGGCATGTAGGAGGTGACACTCACTTTTTTTGTAGTTAACAAATTGTGGATCAAAAATATATTTATAAAAAGTCTTACACAATGTGCTCTAAAGTTTTGGAAACTTAGTAAAGCAAAAACCAATCGCTACTCACCTGTCACGTGTAAGCAACAACCAATGGAGACATTAAGCACAAATGGACCCTCGATCACTAATCGCCATGAGTGTATCGCACAAGCAATGACCAAGAGTCGCGACCGGAGTGCTACTCGTCGAGGGTGTATCATATCAACAACGCTCAAGGGTCGCATAAGCATGTAGGTTTATAGAACTGAAACCCACAAAGGCATCATGTATACACTTCATGAATTCCACCCAAACAAACAAAAATACTCAATTCAATCCAAAACATGCATTTCGAATAATACATCGACATATGAGCAATCATGGGATGCTTAATTAATCTACTCCTAAATTACATTAATCTACTCCTAATCCCAATCATGAACACATACCAATTTCTACTCTACATGCCATGAATGTAAAGATAAGAGTTATCCCTACCATGAATCAAGAATTGGGTTGTCAATCCTACTTAATAGAAGTCAAGTGTCAAATTAAGTGCAATTGAACGAGACAATACAAGAAGATATCAAATACAAGTCAATTAAATAAATTGAACTAGTATTAGGGTTTACATATTTCCCAAATGGGGAAACACATCAAATAAAGAAAATACAAGAGAAGAGTAAAAAGAAGAAACCCAAGGGTGTTAATCCCGGATTTCTAAGCTCGGAGAGTGGCCTAGTTGTCATCTCGGATCTCCAAGCTCCATTGAGGCTCATCTTCCTTATAGACAAGGTAAGGTGCTCTTTCCTCTCGAATCTTCCTCAAAGATGGATGATGATGGTAGTAGGTGGTGGTGGAGAGGCAATCCATGGAGGAAAACCTCCATGGATGCCTTTGGAAGCTCCTCTCTCTCTTGATTTGGTGGAGAAGATGAAGTGTGGAATGGATGGATTAATTGAATCAATGGATCATGGGTCTTGTGGCAAAGTGATGTATTTATAGGTTTGATAGGCTAGTGTACGAAATAGGTGTGAAAGGACGCAATTGCCCCTCTAAAAATGGCTAAAAACCCGTCTGGAGCCGAGCTGGAACAGGTAGTGCACGGGTAAGTGCACTGGTAATACCCGTGCAGTTACCAGTGCATTGAAGACTCTTCATGACATGATCTTCACCCGGTGCACGGGTAAGGGACCCATGCACTATGCTTTTGGGCTTATTTTCCTCAAGTTTTTGACTTATTTGTCACCCGAAAGTCACGGTTTCCACAACCAACACTTGATATCTATTAAATGCCTGCAATCACTACAAGACGATCCATTAGACACCAAAATATTCTCCAAAACAAGCTAAAGGATATAGAATTGAGGGCTAAAATGAATAACAATTTTGGCATGATCAGGAGGACTTAGCAATTGACGGAAGCCTCTGGGCACTCCTCAAACGAATCGAGACTTCGGCTGCTAACTACGGCATTTAAGGGCCCAGTACAAAAGGAGGGGAGCCATCATCATGATACTAGTCTAGAGGTATGCTTGGGATCCTAGAGGTCCCCATCAACTGAAATGAGTCTCTAGACCCTTCCAGAATGAATTGGAACCACAGTGGCTCACTTGGGCGTTGACCTGCCCTATACAAAAAGCGAGGAGCCATCTATATGATACTGGTCCAGAGGTATGATTGCGATCATGGAAAACCCTAGCAATTGTAATGAGGCTCTAGACCCCCCATGAACGAATCAGAATTATAGTGGCTCACTTGGGCAATGATCGACTCTGTACAAAAAGTGAAGAGCCACTGGTCTTGTGATCGTCCCAAAATTGTGAGTACTTTACATTTAACATTCAAAACTCCTTGTGCATTTTTTTTTCTCCTTTTGCTTTTTTTTTTTGCACAATTTACACTTAAAAGTGCACATTTTTTGCACTTTTACATTTGTGAGCCATTTGCCTTGCACATTTAAAGATATTGCCTAAGAACACGCTATCTTTACATATAGGAGCTTTTTTTTTACTTCCATAACTACACATCCTCACATGATTGACAAAAAAGGTAAGGCATGTGTTTAAGCTATATGGTTATATGGTTATGTTGTGGGTATGAAATGAACGGTTAGTGTTTGGCCTCAAAATTGGCAATGGAGCACACATATAGGGACATGGAAATGTGTTTAGACTATTTTAGTAGTTATTCACACACATTGCCTAGGATCATTTCCAACATTCCATCTAAAAATGGAATACAAGCTTTGGTAAGCAGTCCACATATATGATGCATGTTCTATGACACATGAAGATTGTGTGATGTACTGAGACTGTGCATGGTGTTTGAATAGTGTTTAAAGATTTGAAACATTTTCCCTCATATTTGTATGCTTTTGGCTTGTGTTTGTAAACTCACAAGGGTATCTCCACTATTAGAACAAGGCGTTTGAGCACTGAGTCTCCTCAACTTTGACACTAAAAGATGGGACTAACCCATGAAGTGCACATGAGACCCCTAAAATGACTAAGAGCTATGAACAAGCACACTAAGCATACACAAATTCGCCACAAACACTATGCTCAGGGTATCTCACCAAGCTCATTTAAGTTCAAAAATTTAGCTAAGCAGCAAGTTTTTGAAATATTGACACAAAAACGACTCAAGACACAAAAAGACGACTCACAAAGGTGTTTACACCCCCAAACCAAAACCCAACATTGTCCTCAATGTTGAAGATAAGAGGGTCCAGCCTAGCAGTGCACACATGAATCAAACAAGGCTCACAGATAAAATAAGGCCAACAATTGAATTAGCAATTAAGCAAAAAGGCACATAAGTTCATGCTTAAAACCTACATCATGCATTTACCAAAAATGACGGAATGGGGGCATACCCCCAAACCGAATCTAACTATATGTATCAAGACCCGTACAAAAATAATGCATGCATTCACAACCCCCAAACCGAGTTGGGCTATATATGGCAATTAAATATGTACACTCACATGCAATCATCCATAAGAGCATTCACCTCATTCATCAACAAAAGAATAAATCAATTATATCCAAAAATCAAATATCATTATTTATAAGTGATCTATCAAAAATGTCATACCAAACAATCTCCACCAAAAATTCTCCACCAATTATTCATAGAGTAAACAAAACAAAACAAAAACAAGAAAAAGAAAAATTAGAAATGCAAACTCAGGTGGGTTGCCTCCCACAAGCGCTCTATTTATCTTGTGGGCAAGACGTTGTTGTGCTACCTCGGCTCTTTGAACTCTAATTTGCTGCTCTCCTTCATGAAATTGAGGTTCTTTCTCATAAACTTGCTCTTTTTATGAGCACCCTTGGCTTGCTTGTCCCTCAAAGACTCATAAGTTATCTTTGTTTCCTCCCAGGAGATAAAGAAACCTCGCTTAAAGCACAAGCTACAAAAATCGCTTCCTATAGAAGCTATAGACAATCTACACACTCATAAAACCATTAGCAAGTTCAGGCAACTAAGATTCACTCAATACATGCAACTGCCAACCAGAGTTCGAAATACTACTTTATTAAAGAAAAACAAACTAAACAACTCCACAATAGATTTTCCCCCCCAAACCTAGCTCCTCACATATATTCGTGCTCATGATAATAAATTGAGGGATAAAAACTTAGTTTATAAGAGAAAAATAAATTGTGCAATTATAAACACTCAAAATTAAATAAAAATGAAAACAAGCAAAGCATTTGAATCAATAAGCACAATCAAAAATAATTCCATCAGCATAATTAATAACATCAAACCCTTCCCAAAGCATTTGAGCACATACATCGGTGTACACTCATCAACTCACTCACATATGCTTCGACAATACGCACATTACCAATAAACGTTTAAGCACTGCCTTCATAAGTAGGGTAATAAAAAAATATATAAACAGTGAGATGATTCAATACCGAAAATCCAATTTTTAGGAAGAAGCTTGCAGAAAAACTACCTCGAGCCGCGCTCTGACCTATTTTCCATTTGATGCTCTCGCGGCACTACTCGCGTCCTTGGTTGCGTTAACCACTTAGGCCATCATTGCGCTGCTGTGTTGCTTTGTGAAGTTGTTGGAGTGCAATTAGTGCACTCATTGTTCCTTTAAGTTGTTAGATCTTGGCGTCCTCGATTGTTGATCACCCTTCCAACCTTGATTTGATAGCTCGCTGACCTAAAAATTATCTTTCCTTGCACAAAAACAACTCAAACAACATTACATGCATATGCTTTGAACAAAAGAAAAATATCAAACAAACAACCAACAAAAGAAACCTAACAAAATATTTACATTACTACATTATTTGCTAAAACCAGAAACAATTAACGAATAGGACACCTCCCCGGCAGCAGCGCCATTTTGATACTCGCTTATTGTGTTGTTAAAAAATTACGGATCAAAAATATATTTATAAGAATTCCTATGCAATGTGCTCTAAAGTTTTGAAAACTTAGTAAAGCGGTAAGCGAGGGTATCGTCCACAAGGAGGTGTCATCCGTCGATTGTCTCTCGTTTTAGTGATTATTGAAAGCAATGTAAATAAGAACATGGCAAGGGTGAGAGTGGTGTGTGTGAAGTGTATCATTTGAGTGTGTGTGCATGTGTGAGAACAAGAGCAATGAAAATAAACAAACAAGAAAACATAAGAGAACATGGTGATATGAACCTATCCAAGAACAGTGAAACCCGGAACCAATATATAGTAGCAAGGATCATTTTTCTAAATTCAAGTTTGTAAGAAAGAACAATATAGGACCATGACATGTTATCTATTATGAGATAAGAACCAACGGCATCAAGAAAGTGAATGACGCCACACTCAAGAACAAGATAAAAAGGTGAGTGATGAGTCTATTTTCGGAACCAAAGAAAATTCTCTATATTTTTCATTCAAAATCATGTCTGCCGAAAATTACATCAGTTGGTTCCTTATAAACTAAAACCCTAATTGAAAATAAAGGCTACACGCCAATGTCTAGAAAGGGAACAAGAAATTCGGCCATTAAAGCCTTACAATCAGAAAACTGAATTGGGAAATAATTGCCTTACAAACGGGAAAGAAACTAAAACAAGCAACTATTGACTTGTTCCCTATTTGGAAGGCTAAATCTAGAAACAAATCAGCCCATTAATTTGGGAAACAAATCAACTCTTATTCTTTGGAAATTAAAAAAGGAAACAAATCAACCAAAATTGAATCTCCTCCAACCCTTTTACCGCTCACCACCCACCTAGCTTGTGCCGCACACCCAAGTCTTCTCTTATTCGGCCCAATCAGTTGCCTTGATAATGTTAATTAAGCCTTGGTCTTCATGTGGACTTATCTTGGACTTCAATAATTCAACATCAGCCCAAGGGTCTTGTATCAGGCCATTGAGCTCTTCTTTGAATCTCTTAGCCCTTGCCCTTGTTATTTGCCCAACAGGAACATGCAATGGATCCCTTGGTGCAGCTCTCTTATTCTCATCACATGGAAGGAAGAGAGTGCAGATTAAAATGATAAATATAAAATGGCGGATATGAGAGATGCAAGAAGATGAATAAATATGGTACTCATGACCACAAAAACATTCGCGCCACCTAAAATAACTAACATACAAAGACACTCCTATATTGGGTTCAACCTAACCTTAAGTACGACCTCTAGATATGGAAATGGGAGAGTCGACTAGTCCTCTAAAGCTACTCATCAAGGATGTATCGCATGAGCAACTACTAAGGACTGCGTTTAGGCACATATATAAAAGAGATAAACTTAAGATAAACCACCAATCGCTACTCACCTGTCACGTGTAAGCAACAACCAATGGAGGCATTAAGCACAAATGGACCCTCGACCACTGCTCGCCGAGAGTGTATATCATGAGCAATGACTAAGAGTCGCGACCCGAGTGCTACTGGCTGAGGGTGTATCGTACGAGCAACGCTTAAGGGTCGCATAAGCATGTAGGTTTATAGAATCGAAACCCACAAAGGCATCATGTATACACTTCATGAATTCCACCCAAACAAACAAAAATACTCAATTCAATCCAAAACATGCATTTTGAATGATCCATCGACATATGAGCAATCATGTGATGCTTAATTAATCTACTCCTAATCCCAATCATAAACAAATACAAATTTCTACTCTACATGCTATAAATGTAAAGATAAGAGCTATCCAGAACATGCATCAAGAGTTGGGTTGTCAATCCTACTTAATACAAGTCAAGTGTGAAAATAAGTGCAATTGAATGGGACAATACAAGAAGAAATCAAATACAAGTCAAGTAAATAAATGGAACTAGTATTAGGGTTTACATATTTCCCAAATGAGGGAACACATCTGAAAATACAACTCAAGCGTGTGTCAAATAACCTAGAGGGAGAGGGGGGGAATAGGTTTTAATCAAATTAATTACCAACTTTTCTTGATTAGTCAATATTAAAAATTCACCTCATAAACAAACATACAAAATCAAGTGTAAAGTTCAGAAATATAAATAACATTTGATTTTTATGTGGAAACCCTTCAACATGGGAAAAACCACGGGCTATCCTTCTAGCCACACACAATCCTCGAATCCACTATTGTAATGATGTTTACAACCTAGGTTGACCTCTAGTCAATCCATTCTCGGTCACTAACCCACCACTACTACCCAACAGGCCTTTGTAGTGAATCCTTGATCACTTTGCTTGCCAACCACACCTTGGTTGCAAGACTTCACTTGCTTGTGCACTACACCTTGCAGTCACAAGACTTGACTCTCAAAGAAGAGATTAACAACCTAAGTGAATATATGAATATTCAAAATGCAAATAATGCTAGGCAACACTAAATGCTTATATAGGAATTAAAGATGACACCAAGTACAAATCCTAGATATCAATGTCTATATGAATGCTCATAAAGACTTAACTAGATATAGATATGCAAGTCTAAAATCTAGTCATCAAACAAAGCCATATCAACATAAGTTGTCATTAATCATGTCAAGGGCAATAAATGCAATTAACAAATGCAATCAATGAGTCCTAATTAGCTAGAGGGCAAATAATGTCCTGAATGCAAGCTATCACAATACAAACCCCAAACATGTCGTAACTTCAATTGATATATAGTAAATATGAAGATTTGCTAACCTAAGCAATGAATGATATGTCTTGATAAGCTAGAACAATAAATGAGCAAGGATGTGAGTTCTACTTACCAAGTAAAGACATTAATGAAGACCCATGCTTGAATGATGCTATATATGCAAGATGATGATGGGTTTTGGGGTTTGGAGAGTCAAGAAACAAAGCTTGAAGCTTTCTCTCTCTAAGGGTTGTTCTCTCTCTTAAAAATAGGTTCTTGAAGCTCTAAAAACGAGTTCGGGAAGAAGAGAACATATATATAGAAGCCCTAGACGAAATTGCATTGTTTGGGCTTGGGAATCAAAATCCCGTCAATACCGCTCTGCCTACCGCGACTCGGGCAAGTGTCCAGACCGCGGTAGACACCTCAGTGCACCTACTGGACATCACCGCGGTGCGGGCCGCTATGTATGCAGGTGCAAAGGCCACGGTACAGGCAACAGAGGCCTACTAGACTACACCGCGACTTGGACAGATGTGCGTGCAAGTGTACAGGATCCGGTACAAGAAGCATGACCCAACTGAGGTATATCGCTTTGTATGCTACGGTGTAAGCATAGCTTGCCAAGCGTTCTAGGCAGCGCTATGAGAAGAAATTCTCTTTTCCAGGCAAACTCAACACACTAAGTAATGTACAAAATATGCAAGTGTGGATAGTTAAAGAATTCACACATGAGCAATCATGAGACAAATGCATAACAATTCAAATGCATGTAAGTGTGTGAGTGTGCAACAATTAATGCATGTCAATACAAATGCTTAAGATGTGAGTGTGTGCAACTAAATCTCTTCGAGAATTAAGAACAAGTGATCTACCTCTCTTGAAGCTCTTTGGGATGACCGGAAGCATTCGAGAAAACCACACTTGGAGAACCTATGCTACCCGTTACATAAACATTCCCAATGTGATTTATCATGAAATAAGCCAATCATAAAAGTGAGGTTCTTAAAATCTCTCATTTTGGCTATTTCATGACAAAATCACCACTCACAATATATCCTCACACAAAGAAAAAACAAAGCTATTGGTCAACAAAGTATATTCTACGTTACAATACGAGAAACCTAAGATCTAAGTCTTCAAGGTCATCAATCTCTTCGTAGATCATCGTACCTACACCCAATAGCAAGAAAGGACTTTCCAAGAACAAGTGCATGTGAGGTGATCAATGAAAACAAGCATTTGCATTATGAAAGCAATACAATCAATATAATGTAGTGCAATGCAATGCTCCCCCTAAATGGTTACTCTCTCTCAAGACTTATCCCCAAAGCTTAAAAAAAAATTGCTCCCCCTATATTTCTCAAGACTTCTCCCCATTTTTGTCATAAGATAGGCAAATGAGCTCCCCCTATCAGATTGCTTTAGCAAAGAGAGATATTCGCACAAAAGATGATTACATAATCATATACATAAACTTTATGCAACTCAATTAAGTAAGAGAGATTCAAGAAGTTTTATTTTAAAGAGAATGTGTGAAGGTGTTGCTTTGCATGCAAGACATATAACATCAAAGTTCAAAAACAATGGTATTTGGCAAAGCAAACATCAAAAGGGTTTCCATAAGAATTCAAACCAATTTGTACCCTTTTGTCATAAGCAAACATGATATAGTATTTCGAAAAGAAATTTTCAACACACACACAACTATATCAATCCTTAAAAGCAAATTAAGACATTGGATCAAAAGATCCTTTTAGATTTTTCCGGATACATATCCATATGATAGTAGTCTTGATTAACAATTAAGAAGAGAGAGAAGACTAATTTGGATATAAAATCCTTATTGATTGCATGGATACAAGATCTTTATTGATTAGTCTTCTCATTTGCATTCACACACATTTGCATTAAAGCAATCAAAACATATTTCATGCATATCATATCAAATCTCCTAGTCCAAAAATGCATGTTTGAACATAAATGTGACATGGATTGCAAACAAAGCAAGGTTACACACTTATTAAACAAAAATATCATATAATCATATATGTGCAACCTAGTATCTCAAGCAATTCATAAAGAGGCATAAAGTATATCAAATTTTGTACATTTCAAAAATGCAAGTTCGCTCTCTTTGCTTGAGCTCCCCAAATGGGGTCAAATCCAACCAAGTCAATGAGAGGCATGAGCTCCTATAGACCTACCAAGTCGATTAGACCTAGTTGAGTATATGGGTGACATATTGGCATAATAGCATGCAGGTTCGTCTTTTCTAATCCACTTAGGTGACATTTTCTCAATCCTAGTGGTCTTAGTAAACATGTTACTAGACTTCTTAGGATCATTGACTTTAGATTTCCTAGGTACATTTATATTGGCTCTTCTAAGTTTGTTTCATTCAATCATGCTCTCAACCCTACATTTCTTAATGTACTTATGGCAATTTGGCCTAATATGCCCATCAATAACACAAAAATGAAAAGTAGGTAGGAAGTCAAAAGTCATACCATATCCGTGTGAAGTCAATGAAGACTTGTCACACATTTTATGTTGCCTTTGGTGTTGAGCCGGTTCTCTCCTTCTTTGTTGTTGAACTGGGTTGGGATACCTCTTTGGTAGAGGCTGCATGGCTTGCCTTCTTGGTTGGTCATGATGAGAATGTTGAGCTTACCTTCTTAGATGAGGAAACTTTGGTTGAGGGAAGCTTGGATGTGGAGCTCTTGGTGAAGTAGGACATCATGCTCAGGACATGTTTCCGAACTGATGTACCTTCCTTCATTGTTGGGGTTTATGCCCTAAAGATGTAATTTGTAAATGGATTTATGAAATAAATAAAAAGAAAAGTTCAATTCATTCTTGTTGTGTTGTTTATTTTATAACTTGTGCATATATTAACATCCTAGATTGCCGGATGTAATCTCGAACTGTGTATATGAGTGTCATATACGGATGGATATAGTAAGAGACGTGCAATCTAAAAAGTCCATAGATAACAAATAAAGTTGAGTACTTTATTTGTGGTTAATCTAATTATTGCTATGCTTTTACTATTTTTGTCTGCTGCTGCCGACTTATAGCTGCGGTCCATTCTGTAATGTACGGTGATTCTATCCTGAATCATTCATATGAGATATGGGAATGGAGGCACCTTGTATGATGTGATTATATAGGACTGGGCCATGATCTATATGAATCTCTCACCAAGATCCGTTTACTGATGAGATTCATATATATCAACTAATGATGGCTATATGTGGGTGATCTTAATCCTGAGTGTCTTATCGACTCCTTCAGGTTAGATCGTGGTCTTTGATATACCATGGGTGAGGTCAGATGCAGTTCCTGATCAATATACTCCGTATGTTGGGATTCCGGTTTGGCTTGTGGCTGGGAAGGTATGTACACAATAGTGGAATCCACTCCTTCTTGTGAGAAGTAGATGGTAGTTCCCTTTAGGGTTGATTCAGGGCTTGGACAATATGAGCGCTCTTCTAATTCCGTGAGGAAATAGGATTTATTGTCCATTAAAGAATCAACGGTACTTAAAGGATATATGTAATTAGAGGGGTATAACGGACATTATGACCCAGCTTTAATTATGAACTACTGTGGAGGATCACACCATGTGTAATAGCTATATCGATGGACACCGAGTTGTATCGGTCTGTGTAAAAACGTCTGCAGTTGAGAGAGTGCAGCATCGGGTTTTTAGTGGAATAACACCGGAGTTAATAATCAAGGAATATTAATTAAAGAGTTTAATTAATGATTCCAAAAATTATTGGAGCTCAAAATACTGTGGGGCCATTAGGTCCCCTTGCTAGCCCGATCGATTTAGGTAACAAGGGTCACAGTTAATTAATTGGATTGTCCAATTAATTGTGTTACGAAAGTGACACGTATTTATTTGGGAATTAATTGAATAATGAGATTATTTGATTAATGAATAATGGTGATTAATTAAATTAAATAAAAAGATTATTTAATCAAGTTATTAATCACTAAATGGAGGATGTTTGTTGATATTTGTTTTTTTAGTAAATAAGATAATATGATTATATTATTTTATTAAATTAAATTTTGAATTTTGAATTTAAATAGTTTGAATTCAAATCATATTAAATAAAATAAATATTAATCAATATCTTAAAAGATATTTGATATCTTACAAGATTAGATTGATTTGTTTTTTGATTAAAATTTGATTTTGAATTAAAAAAAAAACAAGAGTAACACACATCACAAAATTGGTGTGTGAAATAAGAGAGAAAATGTGAAAGCACAAGTGTTGTGCGTAAGAAACAAAGAGAGAAAAAGGCACTATTTGAAAAATAAAATAAAATTATATATATTTTTTAAAGAACAAGAGTTGTTCTTAGTTATTTTTTTTGGAAGAAATAGTTTCTTCATATTCTCTCTACATCCTCCTAAGTTCCTGAGTACGTGATGCGCCCACACACAGTTACCAGTTCCCGGATATAGCTAGGAAGATCAGTGGTACAGACCAGGAGCATATCGTAAAGTGAAGGAGCCTCCAAACGTTGGTAAGGTTCTATATATTTTTATATTGATTACAATTTCCTGAGTTTACATATTGTATGTATTATTAGTTCCGGAAAAATAATTACGGTCTCAAGTTCACTGGTTCCAGATCGTTTATGATCTGTATTAAAAATTTTATAGCATATTTCCACTGTGTTACCAGTGAACGGAGTTCCAACAATTGGTATCAAAGCCAATTTTTTTTTTTGGAACAGGAAATTGTTTCCGATGCTTCTGTTTGTATGATTGTGTAGGCACTATTTAAATTGACTGTATGTAGTTTTTGTATGTATATTAAATTGTATATTAAATTTGTTAATTTACAAAAACATGATTGATCGTTAATTATATGATACTGTGGATTTAGGGTTCATGGGTTGTATAATTTTTTATTATTATTATTTTTTTAATTTTATTTTTTTCTGTTATTGTATTATAAAAAAAAATGTAACCTATATTGAAGACCATGAAAAATCGAGAAGTCGGAGGGGTGAAATCAGAAATACGCGTACGAAGTACTGTTCACCGTATTGTTCATGTGGGGTACTGTTCACGCGGACGTTGTTGGGCATTGTTCACATTTTTTGCACGGTTCCACTGGCAAGTGTTTCCTAGTGCGTTCCGTGCAGATTTCCTATTTCGGATTCATAAGATGAATCGGAGTGACCTGAAGAGACTGGAAGACTCGAAAACTACAAGAAGACCAAAGAATGCCTTGGGGATATTTCTGTAATTTTAGATTCCTATTTTTTTAGGTTAAATAATCCACAGTACTCGGTCAATTCATGTATGCTTTATATTATGTGATGATAAAAGCATTGTCATGCATACGTATGTCATTTAGATTAGATTTGCCCACATAAATATATTTGATATGTCATACATGCATCATAGCCTATTTTTTATATATATTTTTTAATATGATTAAAATCAGTAAATACATTATTGGCTATGAAAATGAGATTAGTTTTTTAATTGTTAGAAAACTTGTTAATTCTCATTAATATTAATCTAGTTATTAAAGTATTTAATAAGTTAGATTAATAGGGTCATTTATTGTAATTAGTATTAATATGATTAATGACCTAATAATAAATGAACCGTATAAAGTGTTAGAGTTTTAATAGGTAAAACTTGGTAAACACTATCATAATAATCCGAGCTTAGTAAATAGTTTACAAAAGTTTAGATTATTCACTAATAGATTAGATTTGTAATAGTTAAAAATCATTAATAATTTATTAGTTAGTTAGAATTTATTTCTAATAATGAATTTGTTAATGCGCTAGATAACTTGATTAAAGTCAGCCGTTTGATCCAATAGAGTCTAGGTGCATTAACGGATAATAGAAAACCCTAATTTTTAAATAGTGAGTGGGAGAGGGATATATGACATATATATCCCACAGTCTCCATCATTAGTTCAACACCGTGAGATCCGAGTGGGGCCTCGTGACGGCTTTGCTTTCGTCCTCCCTAAGGAGGGTTTCCACAAAGATCAATACCAAGGTAGACTTCCTAACAGATAGGATTTCTGAGGGTATTTCGGGATTGACCGACCCTAAGGCGGCAATTCTCGAGTTAAGCTCGTGAGATCTGAAATGGTGGGTTACACTCACGAAGGTTTTGATTAAGTTTTGTTAATTAAAAACCTGACTGAATAAACGATGGTCGAATGATATGGAATAAGAGTTATTCTAGAATATCATTTGATTGAGAATGTCTCGGTCCAACATGCAAAGACTTGACCGACCCTAAGGCGGCACTTCTTTGTGGTATGTTGGATTGTCGTGGTATAGTAACTGTTTTTTGGGTATTTCTAGTTCGTTAAACATGTTCACGCATCATGTTTAAATTTATGCCAAATCACTAGCATTTGTTTTAATACATGACTGAATGAATGTTTTATTTATTTCAGTAATTATGTCTTCTGCATTACTTCAAATTCTCGCAAACGACAAATTAACTGGTGATAACTACACTAAATGGAAACTTAATATTAATGCAATATTGGTCACCAAAGACCTCAAGTTTGTGCTTACGGAGGAATGTCTTCCGGTGCCTACTGCCAATGCCACACGAACTGTTCGTGAGGCATACCAGCAATGGGTCTCATCTGATGAGAAGGCCCAAACATATCTGTTAGCTACTATGACAGACATGCTTGTCACAAAGCACGAAGCAATGACTACAGCATTCGAAATTATGGAGTCATTGCAAGCTATGTTCGGGCAGCCCTTCGAGCAAATGTGACACGAAGCTGTTCGTTTCGCTATGCTCGCTCGCATGAAGGAAGGTACATCAGTTCTGGAACATGTCCTGAGCATGATGTCCTACTTCAACACGGCGGAAGTCAATGGCGGGGCCATTGACGAACCCAGTCAAGTGAGCATCATACAGACGACTCTTCCGAAGAGTTTCGATCAGTTTAAGAGCACTTACGGGATGAACAAGTTAAGGTTTAGTTTCACACAATTGCTCAATAAGCTCGCTACTTTTGAGTCCTTGACTAAGGACAACAAAAGTAAGACCGGTGAGGCAAATGTTGCCGAACCATCTTCCTCCAATAATAAAAAGTGGAAGAGATCTGCTGGAAAGGCGAAAGGTAAGCCCAAACCCAAGAAGGCCCAAAGCAAAAAGAAGGGCACCTTCACCGACGAAGACAAAGGAAAATGTTTCCATTGTAACAAGGTCGGGCACTGGAAGAGGAACCGTCCTCAGTACCTGGGGGAGGTAGCCAAGAAGAAGAAGAAAGGTAAATATGATTTACTTGTTCTTAAATCTTGTTTAGTGGAAGATGATTCTTCACCCTGGATTGTTGATTCGGGGGCCACTAACCATGTTTGTTCTTCTTTACAGTGGACTGATTCTTGGACACAGCTAGAGGAGGGAGCCTTCTCCATGCGTGTGGGGTCGGGGGATGTCGTGTTGGCCAAAACAGTGGGAGCAATAAGATTGCAATTTTGTAATAATAATAGTTTTTTATTATTGAACAATGTTTTTTATATTCCTGGATTTACACGGAATTTGATTTCCGTTTCTAAGTTGTTAGAACAATTATATTCTGTTTCTTTTAATAATAAGTTTGTTATTATTGGAAAGAATGGTCTGAATATTTGTTCAGGAATTAATGAAAATAATTTGTACGTGTTAAGACCGTTAATACATACTACACTACTTAACACCGAAATGTTTAAGGTTGAAAAACCTAAAACTAAACGACATAAGATTTCTCCTGATAATGACACGTATCTTTGGCATCTAAGGCTTGGTCATATTAACCTTGACCGGATAGACAGACTAGTAAAAAGTGGACCTTTAAGTGAGTTAAAGGTTGGCACCTTACCTGTGTGCGAATCCTGTTTAGAAGGTAAGATGACTAAGAGACCTTTTACTGGAAAAGAGCTTAGAGCTATAGAGCCACTAGAACTCATACATACAGACGTCTGCGGACCGATGAATGTTAGAGCTAGGGACGGCTATGAGTATTATGTCACCTTTAAAGATGACTACTCAAGATACAGATATGTCTACCTGATGCAACGAAAAATGGAAACATTTGAAAAGTTCAAAGAATTCCGAGCTGAAGTTGAGAATCAATTAGGTAGGACTATCAAGTCACTACGATCAGATCGTGGAGGTGAGTACCTTGACCAAGAGTTTGAAGACTTCATGGTCGAGCATGGGATAGTTTCCCAACTCACAGCTCCTTGTACAACTCAGCAAAATGGTGTAGCAGAGAGGAGAAATAGAACCCTGATGGAAATGGTGAGATCCATGATTAGTTTCTCATCATTACCAAATTCCTTCTGGGATATGCGTTACAAATAGCGGCATACATTTTGAATGTATTGTCATCCAAATCTGTTCCTAAGACTCCCCTAGAGTTGTGGAATGGTCGTAAAGCTAGTTTGCGATATTTCCACGTATGGGGGTGTCTAGCACACGTGATGAAAAACAGAAGTGGAAAGCTAGACTCCAAGTCTATGGTCTGCCTGTTTGTAGGATACTCCAAGCAGACCAGAGGTGGACACTTCTATAGTCCCGAAGATAACAAAGTATTTGTATCGACAAATGCAACATTTCTTGAGGACAATTATATTAGTGACCATAAACCTCATTCTAAGATTGTATTGAATGAGTTGGAGCCTGGTGAGACTAGTGCTTCATCAACAAGAGTTGTTGATCCACAAACATCTGAGAGTCAGATGGTTCCTGATCAGGATACACTATCACCTAGACGTAGTGGGAGGGTTGTAAAACAACCTAAACGCTATTTAGGTATAGGTGAGGGATAAAGTGTTGTCTCTGCTGACAGTGTGGATGATCCATTGACATTTAAGAATGCAATGGAAGATCCTGATAAAGAGGAATGGTTTAAAGCCATGAATCTCGAGATGGAGTCCATGTACTCTAACTCAGTCTGGGATCTTGTAGACTTACCGGATGGGGTAAAACCCATAGGATGTAAGTGGATCTACAAGAGAAAGAGAGGAGTAGAAGGGAAGGTAGAGACCTTCAAAGCAAGGCTAGTGGCTAAGGGTTATACCCAGAAAGAGAGGGTTGATTATGAAGAGACCTTCTCGCCAGTAGCCATGTTTAAGTCTATTAGGATTCTCTTATCCATTGCTGCCTATTTCGATTATGAAATTTGGCAAATAGACATCAAGACTGCATTCTTGAATGGCAATCTTCACGAGAGCATCTATATGATGCAACCAGAGGGATTCGTGTCTCCAGATCAAGAGCAAAAGGTTTGCAAGTTGCAAGGGTCCATATATGGACTTAAGCAAGCATCTAGATCTTGGAACATCAGGTTTGATGATGTGATCAAAACCTATGGCTTTGAGCAGAACGTCGATGAGCCTTGTGTCTACAAACGCGTCATTGACAAAAAGGTAGTTTTCTTAGTCCTATACGTGGACGACATCCTACTCATTGGGAATGATGTGGGAGTGTTATCTGATGTAAAGGGCTGGCTGGCTAGCCAATTCCAAATGAAAGATTTGGGAGAGGCGAGTTATGTTCTAGGAATCAACCTTATAAGGGATCGTAAGAACAAAATCATAGCACTGTCTCAGGCATCGTATATCGACAAGATTCTTGTGCGTTTTTTGATGCAGAACTCTAAGAAAGGTAATTTACCTTCTAGGCATGGAGTTCACTTGTCTAAGGAACAGTGTCCTAAGACACCTCAAGAAGTTGAGGATATGAGACATATGTCATATGCATCAGCAGTAGTTAGTCTCATGTATGCTATGTTATGCACGAGACCGGACATCTACTATGCAGTGGGAGTAGTCAGCAGGTACCAATCCAACCTAGGATTGGATCATTGGGTTGCTGTCAAGACTATTCTCAAGTATCTTCGGAGAATGAGAAATTATGTGCTAGTGTATTCCAGATAGGATTTGATCCTGTTAAGATACACAGATTCTGATTTTCAGTCAGATATGGATTCTAGAAAATCCACGTCTGGATCAGTTTTCACCCTAGGTGGTGGAGCCATTGTGTGGAGAAGTATAAAGCAATCTTGCATTGCTGACTCCACCATGGAAGCCGAATATGTAGCTGTTTGTGAAGCTGCTAAAGAGGTTGTTTGGCTCCGTAAATTCTTGAGTGATCTGGAAGTTGTTCCAAATCTGGATAAGCCCATCACACTTTATCGTGATAATAGTGGTGCTGTGGCTAATTCCAAAGAACCAAGAAGCCACAAGAGAGGGAAGCATATAGAGAGAAAGTATCATCTCATTAGAGAGATAGTGTAGAGAGGAGATGTGATCGTCACCAAGATAGCCTCACAAGACAATCATGCTGATCCATTTACGAAGACCTTACCGGCTAAAGTGTTTTCGGGTCACCTAGATGGTCTAGGACCACGAGACATGCCTCACATGCTTTAGTGCAAGTAGGAGATTGTTGGGGTTTATGCCCTAAAGATGTAATTTGTAAATGGATTTATGAAATAAATAAAAAGAAAAGTTCAATTCATTCTTGTTGTGTTGTTTATTTTATAACTTGTGCATATATTAACATCCTAGATTGCCGGATGTAATCTCGAACTGTGTATATGAGTGTCATATACGGATGGATACAGTAAGAGACGTGCAATCTAAAGAGTCTATAGATAACAAATAAAGCTGGGTACTTTATTTGTGGTTAATCTATAGATGCGGTCCATTATGTAATGTACGGTGATTCTATCTTGAATCATTCATATGAGATATAGGAATAGAGGCACCTTGTATGATATGATCATATAGGACTGGGCCATGATCTATATGAATCTCTCACCAAGATCCGTTTGATGATGAGATTCATATATATCAACTAATGATGGCTATATATGGGTGATCTTAATCCTGAGTGTCTTATCCACTCCTTCAAGTTAGATCGTGGTCTTTGATTTACCATGGGTGAGGTTAGATGCAGTTCCTGATCAATATACTCCGTATGTTGGGATTGCGGTTTGGCTTGTGGCTGGGAAAGTATGTACTATCTTTACATATTAAAGCTTTTTCTTTTGACTTCCATAACTACACATCCTCACATGATTGACAACAAAGGTAAGGTTTACATATTAAGTGCAATTGAATCTCTAAGCTCGCAGAGGGGTCCAATTGTTATCTCGGATCTCCAAGCTCCATTGAAGCTCCTCCTCCTCATAGACATGGTAGGGTGCTCTTTCCTCTTGAATCTTCCTCAAATATGGATGATGATGGTAGTAGGTGGTGTTGGAGAGGCAATCCATGGAGGAAAACCTCCATGGTTGCCTTTGGAAACTCCCATCTCTCTTGATTTGGTAGAGAAGATGAAGTGTGGAATGGATGGTTTAATTGAATCAGTGGATCATGGGTCTTGTGGCAAAGTGATGTATTTATAGGTTTGAGATGGTAGGGTACGAAATAGGTGTGAAAGGATGTATTTGCCCCTCTAAGAATGGCTAAAAACCCGTCTGTAGCTGAGCTGGAACACGTAGGGCACGAGTAAGTGCACTGGTAATACCCGTGCAGTTACCCGTGCACCGACGACTCTTCATGACCTGCTATTTACCCATTGCACGGGTAAGTGCACCGGTGAGGGACCCATGCACTATCCTTTTGGGCTAATTTTCCTCTTGTTTTTGACTTGTTTCTCTCCTAAAAGTCCCGGTTTCCACCTCCAACACTTGAAATCCATTAAATGCCTGTAATCACTACAAAACTAGCCATTAGACACCAAAATATGCTCGAAAAAAACTAAAGGATATGGAATTGAGGGCCAAAATGTATGACAATTTTGGCACGATCAAGAGGACTTAGCAAATGACAGAAGCCTCTAGGCTCTCCTCGAATGAATCGAGACTTCGACAACTAACTACAGCATTTAAGGGCCTACTACAAAAGGAAGGGTACCGCCGTCATGATACTAGTCCAGAGGAATGCTTGGGATCCTAGAGGTCCCCATCAACTGAAATGAGTCTCTAGACCTTCCTTGAATGAATCAGAACCGCACTAGATCACTTGGGCGTTGACCGGCCTTATACAAAAAGCGAGGAGCCATCTACATGATATAGGTCCAGAGGTATGATTGTGATCCTATAAAACCCTAGCAACTGTAATGAGGCTCTAGACCCTCCACGAACGAATCGGAACTGTATGGCTCACTTGGGCATTGATCAACTCTGTACAAAAAGTAAGGAGCCACTAGTCTTGTGATCGTGCCACAATTGTCATACATTTTGGCCCTCAATTCCCTATCCTGTAGCTTGTTTTCGAGCATATTTTGGTGTCTAATGGCTCGTTTTATAATGATTACAGGCATTCAATGTATTTCAGGTGCAAGATGGAGAAACTGGGACTTTCCAGAGAAAAACAAATCAAAATGGTGCAAAAAGGGATGTATCCTACCCGTGATATTACCCGTGCACCGGAGGATGGAAGACAGGGTAGACCCAACTGCACGGGTACCTTACCTGTGCACTACCCGTGCACATGCCCAGACCAGAAAGCAAGAAGAGATAGCACGGGTTCCCTACCTGTGCACTACGTGTTCCAGCTAGGTAAAAGTCACGTTTTCAACCATTTTAAGAAGGATAAAGTCATCCTTTCACGCATATTTCGTGCCCTAGCCTCTCAAACCTATAAATACATCACTTTGCCATAAAAACCCAGAATCCATTATTCATGCAATTAATCCATCCATTCCACACTTCATCTTCTCCACTAAATCAAGAGAGAGATGAGCTTCCAAAGGCATCCATGGATTGCCTCTCCACCACCACCTACTTGCAGCCACCAATCTTTGGAGGAGATTCAAAAGGAAGGAGCACCCTACTTTGTTTATGAGGAGGATGAACTTTAATGGAGCTTGGAGATCCGAGATAACAATTGGACCCCTCTCCGAGCTTAGAGATTCGAGAGTGACACCTTGGGTTTCTCTTATTTACTCTTCTCTTGTTATTTTCTTCCTTGATGTGTATCCCCATTTGGGAAATATGTAAACTCTAATATTAGTTCCATTTATTTGATTGACTTGTATTTGATTTCTGTTAATAGCCAAAATTGGCTAAGGACCAAAGGGAAATTTTCTACCTCCCAAACTTGTTTCCATACTCGAGAGTTTCACCAGGAGACCTCTCAATCCAGAGCCGAGCTACTATACCATCCCAGAAACAAGGGCAGGCTCTGGAAACATCCGGGATAGAGCCCGGACCCGAAAGCTTCCACCAGGAGACCTCTCTGTCCAGAGCCGAGCTACTATACCATCCCAGAAACAAGGGCAGGCTCCGGAAACATCCAGGATAGAGACCGGACCCGAGAGCTTCCACCAGGAGACCTCTCTGTCCAGAGCCGAACTGCGATACCACCCAGGAACAAGGACAGGCTCCGGAAACATCCAGGATAAAGCCCGGAACGATTAGATCTAGCCTGCATCACCAAAACTAGAAGCTTTCCGAAGTCGAGGTCACCTCGCAAGTGCTCCAGAGACTCATCTGCACCTCGATTGTCACAGAAGAATGTCCCTAAAAGGCCACGAGGTCAGTCGAAGCCACACCTAGCTTCGAAAAGGTCAAGGGAAGCCAGATTTGGCTCAAAGCTGGATGAAACTTCTCGGATATCAAGGTCGAAATACTAATCAACCTCCTTGGTTGATGCACCACACCATATCGTCATATCCAACGACCTCCATAAAGGATCATACTGAAAGGATACGAGGAATGCATTGAATCATATCTAGAAATGTTATCTACATGCAGAACGAGTAATAAAATCCAAAAAAGGAAACAAACTGATCTCCACCACGATACTCTCAATTCGGGCGTCAATCCAAATGTCAATGACATTAACACAAGAAATCCTGCCCGATAAGGAGGAGACTGAGAAAATCAAGGGAGAATCAGTCTGTTGACCTACGAACTATGTATAAATATAAAAGAAAAGAAATGAAATGGGAGACTACTATTTAACAGGCATACGACTAACAATCGACCATTCCCCAGAGAGAGTTGAGAGAAAAGAGAGAAGAATCTTTGTATTTGTGTACCATGCATGTTCAATAAAAACATTCTTGCTTACTTGTCACTTTATAAATCACTGTAACATATATAATGAATTTTGGCCACCACCTACGTGGTAGTGCTCTAGAGGAGGAAAGTAGACAAACTCCCCTAGTGGATCATGTCCAGGAGGAGGACCGGATAGAAATTGCCAGTTCATCAGAAAGATTCGATAGTGAGGAATCTGAGGTTAACTCGAAGAGACCTGGGAACAAGCGACTGAGGGATCAGCTGGCAAAGCTACAAAAAGAGGTCTAGCAGATAAGGAAGGGAAAGAGTAAGGAGGACAAAAAGAATCCCCTGAGCGAGATGAACGCTCCCTTCACTAGGAGGATTCAGGAAGCAGAGCTCCCCCTAAAATTCAAAATGCCAGCAGATAAGTTCTCTGGAACGGAAAATCCTCTAAGCCATCTAGAGAGCTTCCTTCAACAGATGGAAGTCCAGAACACTACTAGAGCAGCTATGTGTAGAATGTTTCCAACAACCTTGACCGACTATGCGAAAACCTGGTTCAGGAAACTGCCCGTTGGTATCGTGGATTCTTTCACAAAACTGTCAACCGATTTTTGCTCACAATTCCAAGGAGTTAAACCTCGCCCGAAAGATCCCATACACCTCTAATATGTTATCCAGGAGCAAAGTGAAACTCTTCGATCGTACGTTGAGCGGTTTCACAAGGAGGTCATACAAATGGGAGTTTTCAATGAAAAAGAAACCCTCGCCAATTTCAGACGAAACCTCTGGGCAGGAAAGCTCTTCCGTTGTTTCGCCAAGAGACCCCCTGAGACTTACCAGGAGGCCTATGACCGGGCTCTTGAGCAGGTCGAGATCGACGAACAACTCAAGGTCAAGATAGAACATGACGACATGAGAACGGCAAAGCGTCTGAAGAAAGAAGCCCCCAAAATTTAAGCCAGTGCAGAAAGCTCAGAATAAACCTCCCAATAGGTCGACCTATCGCCTCCCTGCTCCTCTGCATAGGCAAGAAAGATATACAGCAAAACAAACCCCTCCCCGGGCTTCGCCGCCTTCCAGGACCGTGGCTTCAGTAATGCAAGGGGAAAAAGGGTATGACCACTATACCCCTTTGAATGCTTCCAGAAAAACAGTCTACCTTGCCCTACGAGATAAAGGGTTGCTCCAAAAGCCCGCTCCCATGAAGGCCCCAGCTGACAGGAGAAACCGGTACAAGTACTGCGACTTTCACGAAGACGTGGGCCACAACACTTCAGAGTGCTATAACTTGCGCAACCAGATTGAGGCCCTGATAAAGGGAGGATGCCTGATTGAGTTCTTACAACAGGTCAGAGATAATATCAGAACTGGAAGGGAGGTACAAGCTGAAATCTGCGAGGACGCAGAAAAGAGGAAAGGGGAGCAGGCTGACTTAATGCAACAGATCCAGGTGATACACACTATCAGCGGAGGTCCTACATTGGCCGGAGTTTCCAATAACTCCCGGAAAAACCACGCAAGAAAGGTTCCCCGCCTCGGAGAGAGCCGAGGGATCTTCGAAGTCAGCCAAAGCCTGACAGAGCCCTCCCAGTCAGCTCAGATCGTATTCACCGAAGCAGATGTCTTCAACACTATGCAACCTCATGATGATCCTATGGTAATCACGATACAGATCGCCAACTGTCTGGTCCATCACGTGCTCGTGGATACAGGTATCAGCGTAGATATCCTCTTCAAAGATACCCTGGAAAAATTGAACCTGAAGCAACGTTGCTACAACAGCTGTACCACCCCGCTTTACGGTTTCACTGGGGACTCGATCATACCAGTGGGGTCATTGATCCTCCCAGTAATCATCGGGGTCACCCCGCTCCAACAAAACGTAATGACCGACTTTGTTGTTGTGGACACCCCATCGGCCTCCAACGCCTTCCTAGGGAGACCTTTCTTATCCTCCTTGAAGGGAGTCTTGTCCATATACCACAACGTCTTGAAATTCCCGGTTGCAACCAAAGTAGGAGAGGTGCACCGAGACCAACTGGCAGCCAGGAAATGCTACGGAGTATATGCCAATCCTACAGCCCTAGCGAAGCAGTGTGTACAGGTGACATTGATCCAGGAAGACATGGATACATCCCGGATAATCCAGGAGGAGAAGGAGCCCGCGGAACATCCTGGGCATCCGGAGGATGTACCTATCATGCCCTACGAGGAAGAACGGAGTAAGGAATGGGCCAGCGGGCAGCCCGTAGACAAACTAGAAGAAATATCCGTCAGGAATGACGATCCCTCCAAGGTCGTCAAGGTCAGAGCCACCCTTGACCCAGAAGTAAAAAGAGGGCTGAATGATCTTCTCAGGGAATTCAGCGACATCTTCGCCTGGAGCCATGATGAAATGCCTGGAATTCCGGCATCGTTGGCCACCCACCGACTAGCAGTAGATCCAACGGTCAAGCCCGTCAAGCAGAAGAGGCGTCATTTCAACGCTAATAGGAACGCGGCGGTGCAGGAACAGGTTGATAAATTGATCAAAGCGGGGTTCGTCAGAGAGGTACGCTACCCCGAATGGATCGCCAACGTGGTCATAGTCACGAAGGCGAGTGGGAAATGGCGTATGTGTGTCGACTACACCGACCTCAACCGGGCTTGTCCAAAAGACAGTTTTCCTTTACCAAAGATCGACCAGCTTATTGACTCCACATCCGGAAATAAACTTTTGAGTTTTATGGACGCATTCTCAGGATACAACCAAATTAAAATGCACTCGGCTAACGAAGATAAAACTAGTTTCATTACTGGCAGGGCTTATATTGCTACAAGGTGATGCCGTTTAGTTTGAAGAATGCAGGGGCCACATACTAGCGGCTGGTTAACAAACTATTCAAGCCCGAGATAGGAAGGACGATGGAAGTATATGTCGACGACATGATCACGAAATCCCCAACCACAAAGGGACATCAGGAGGACCTTCGCAAAACCTTCCTCATACTGAGGGAAAACGAGATGAGTTTGAACCCCTGTAAATGTGACTTTGGGGTAACGGCAGGGAAGTTTCTGGGCTTCATGGTTCATGAGAGAGGTATAGAAGCCAACCCAGAAAAAATCAAAGCTATCTTAGACCTGGAATCCCCGACCTCGCTCAAGCAAGTACAGATTCTGACTGGACTGGTGGCGGCACTCAACAAGTTTATCTCTCGCTCCACCGATAAATATGTCTCTTTCTTCAAGGCCATCAAATAAGGAAAGAACATGAAATGGACCCAGGAAAGCGAGCAGGCATTTCAAGCTTTGAAAGAGTACCTAACAAGCCCCCCTTTGTTAGTCAAGCCAGTTCTCAGAGATGAGTTGTGGATTTACCTGGCTGTATCAGAAACTGCAGTAAGCAGGGCTTTGGCCAAGGATTGTAGCGACAGTTTTCAAAGACCTATAGCTATGTGAGTCATGCCTTGACCAAATCAGAAAGGAACTACATTCTCCTGGAGAAGCTCGCTTATGCCCTGGTAATCTCAGCGAGGAAACTCCGTCCCTATTTTCAAGCTCACACAATAGCAGTGGTGACAGACCAACCCCTCCGTCAATTCTTGCAAAGACCTCAGTTCGACTTAAAGTATAAGCCCCGGACTACGATTAAGGCACAGGCTTTGGCCGACTTTGTGGCAGAATTCTCAGCGATCCCAGATCCAGATGATCCCTCAGCATCAAACGAGGTCCCTGAGAAGATATCAGAGGTCGAAAATTGGCCGGAAGGCTGCAAGCCATGGATCCTCTTTTTAGACGGAGCATCCGGATGAGCTGGAGGAGGAGCTGGCATAGTTTTGATAGATCCAGAGGGGACTGAATTCTATCACTGTTTCAGATTCGAGTTTAAAGCTACAAACAACGAAGCGGAATATGAAGCCCTCCTAGCCGGGATGAAGGTAGCCATCGAACTAAAGGTCGACTACCTACAGATCAAGAGCGATTCATTGCTTGTTGTAAACTAGGTGACTGGGGTCTACCAGGAAAAGGGAGATAATATGGTCGCCTACCTAAATCTGGCTCGGCTGCTGAAAAGCAAATTTAAGGGACTCAAGATCGATCAAGTGCCTCGACACCAAAACCATCGCGCAGATGTTCTGGCTAAAATAGCGGGGAACGGAGGCCAATCCCTACCAAGGGGAATTCCCCTCCAAGTGATCACCCAGCCAAGCAAAGCCACAAATGGAGAAATTTGTTCCCTGTATCGCCTACCTTGCTGGATGGACCCAATTGTCGCCTACCTCCTTGAATGAGAGCTTCCCGAAGAGCCCGGACAAGCCCGAAGAGTTAAGAGACTCTCAGCTCGATACTGTATAGTGGGCGGATACCTCTACAGGAGGGGCAGATCTCTCCCCTTACTAAGGAGCTTGCATCCCGATGATGCTAAATGGACATTGAGAGAGGTCCACTCTGGGGATTATGGGAACCACATAGGTGGGGAATCTCTAGCCTATCAGGTGCTTTGTATGGGATACTACTGGCCGACCATCCATCAAGATGCAAAGAGTTTTGTGCAATCCTGCGAACCTTGTCAAAGAACCTCAAACTTGAGCCACCAGCCACCCGAGCAACTGTCATCCCTCAGTTCACCTTACCCCTTTGCCATGTGGGGAATCGACCTAATTGGGCCACTTCCTACCACTCCTGGACAGATGAAACATGCTATCGTGGCTATCGACCACTTCACAAGATGGGTCGAGGCCGGACCTCTTTCTCGAATATCAGAAAAGAATACAACCAAGTTCATCAAGACTAGCGTGGTATGCAGGTTCGGGACCCCTCTCATCATTATAGCTGACCTAGGAAAGCAATTCGACAACGCCTGATTCAAAGACTTCTGCAAAGGATTGGGGATTGACCTCAGGCTCGCTTCAGTGGCTCATCCCCAGACTAACGGGCTGGTAGAATCCACCAACAAGACAATAAAGAAACTCCTGAAAAAGAAACTTCAGCAGAAGAAAGGTAAATGGGCCGAAGAGCTACCAGAAGTCCTTTGGGCATACCGGACTACAAAAAGAACAGCTACCGGAGAGACACCTTACTCCCTGGCTTTCGGGGTTGAAGCAGTCCTCCCCATCGAGCATAAATTAACCTCGTTCAGGGTACAACACTTTGAGCCCGAAAGTAACGAAGTCAAGCTCCGGACTAGTCTAGACCTCTTAGAAGAAAAGCAAGACCGGGTAGCAGAGAAAGTGGCGATCTACCAGAGCAAGATCGCTAGGTACTTCAACGAAAAGGTTAGAACCCGAAAATTCAAGGAAGGAGATCTGGTACTTAGGAAAGTGACCCTGAACACTCGGAAAAGGTCGGATGGAGTCTTAAGTCCAAATTGGGAAGGGCCATATTTGATAAAGCTAGTTGTTCGCAATGGAGCTTATAAACTCGAAGACATGGACGGGCGATCCATCAACCACACTTGGAATGCAGATCATTTGAAGAAATTCTACCCTTGAAAGGAGTCCTCAAGCAGACTACCCCCACGTAGTTTTTATTACAAGTCCTAATAAAGATGTACTACATCTCAATCAACAATAAAGTCATTTTCCTTTTCTCTTCCATCTTTGTCTCCAACTATGTTCAACGTTAGGGACTATACCCTTGTATGGGAATTCGACATAAACCTCTGGAGACCAGGAAATAGCTCGATAGCCCTCCTGATGCCTTGGTCGGGCTGCCACCCCTAAGAAGGATCTGAGTGTAAGAGCATAGTTGCCCTCCAGATCTCGAGACCAGGAAATAGCTCAATAGTCCTCCTGATGCCTTAGTCGGGCTACCACCCCCAAGAAGGATCTGAGTGTAAGAGCATAGTTGCCCTCCAGATCTCGAGACCAGGAAATAGCTCGATAGCCCTCATGATGCCTTGGTCGGGCTACCACCCCCAAGAAGGATCTGAGTGTAAGAGCATAGTTGCCCTCCAGATCTCCAAGACTAGGAAATAGCTAAATAACCCTCATAATGTCTTGGTTGGGTTATCACCCCATAAATATATATATATATAAACAAATATATATATATATATAATGTTTGCTTTCGTGTGCAGGATCAAAATCACCATAATTCCCTACACGAATCTTAATTGCTGCTACAGATGCTACTATGGATACCATTCAAGACCATAAATAGAATAAAGTTCTCAAAAAAGGCGCTTCGATTTATCATTAAGGGCAAGGGGAGCCTATCACCCGATAAGGCTACATCCAAATGAGGAACCCAACCCCCGAACTCGGGCTACAAAAAGAAGATGAAAAATGAAAAATTGATAATGGCAAAACAGGGTGCCCACCCCTTTTTCCGGGCAATCAAAAACAAGTCATCCGCTTCAAGCTTTAGGACTCTCATGGCTCCCCTCCGCTGGCCCTCCTCCTGCCTACTGATCCTCGGCATCAACCCCCTCTACAGGTAGCTGTCCATCTGGGTTATCCTCGCCGACCGCTCTTCCATCTAGAGGCTCCATCAGATGATCAGCTAGATCTTCCTCTAATACTTCTTTAATTATGTCCATAACCTCAGGAGGGACAGCCGCGTCAAGAAGGGCAGCCAAGGACCCCATCTGGCTCCTGTCGACCTCTATCTCTGTTAAAGGGGGATCCTCAGATGGGCTTCTAACCTCTTCACCAACTCCTGATTGGTCCTCCTTGGATCGAGAAGACATCACTTTGCTGGAAGACTCCCCAGGACCCGAGGTGATAAAGGAAGGAAGATGGAATGAGGGATCTGACTGAGCGGGCTGCTTCCCAGTTCCTGCCGGGCTAGAAGGGACCACTTTGTCGCCCTCAGGGCGAGATAACTCGGCAGCTTTGAGCATTATTTCCTGTCTATCCCAACCCGTAATAGACGATAAATCAAAGTGAGGAGGAAGAGCTTCCGAGGCCTGAAAGGAAGCATAAAAATACCTGTCACTGAAGGAGGTCTCCGCATCAGCTTGCAGCTTGGCCACCTGAGTAATCAGAGACCGGTTCTCGAGGTCCAGATTCTTAGCCTCAGATCTCCAGGAATCCCGCTGCCTAGCCCGCCGGAGAGATTGAAGACGCTCTTGATCGAAAGATTGCTTCATTATCTGATGATCGCAGCGAAGCTCAGCCATCTCGAGCTCGATTTTTTCCTGGCTGGAAGTCACCTCTTCCACTGAAGACTGAGCCAGCTTGAGCAGTTCCCCAGCTTTCTCGGCTTCAGCCTCGGCTTTTGCAGCCTGATCACGGAGGAGGGCTACCTGCTGGCCCATCACGATATTAACCTTAAAGGCCTACAAATACAAAACCCGAGTTAGAAACAGGACAAATTAACAAAAGTAGCGTGAAGGAAATACAATTACCTTAGCTAAAATAGCAGACCCCTTAGTTATAAGGACATCCACAGGCATGGAAGCCATCTTGGAGATCCCGCCACCCGGACAGGACGCTATGAACTGCTCCAGGACCTCATCCCGCCCTGTCGAGCTCGACTGAGGCCGGGAGCGACTGGAAGGAGCCTTCGCGACACCTTTCCCAGAAGCGACATCTTTCCTAGGAACCTCCGAGGTTTTGGTTGTTGGAAGCGCAACGGAATCAGGTGTTTGAGATGAAGGGGTATCGACTTTAGCGGCCACGACCGAGGGGCAGAAACAGCCGGGCCAACCACCTGGGAAGCTTTACCCAAAGCCTGGAAAGCCAGCGAGGTAAGAGTAGCCATCTTAGACCCAGTCGGAGAGATAGAAGTAGCCAGGGCAGGTTTGGCCCCAGATGAGGGAAGAGAAGCTCCACCTTGAGGAGAGTGTGAGACGTGACAGGTGGCCGGCTCCACGACAAAAACTGTGAACAAGAGAAAATGTTAGAACTGAGCTAAATAATAAGACGAAGCAACACAAGGATACTTACGAGGAATAGCGTCTGAAATCCTCAAATATTTGTTCACTCTATGAGGATCAAAAGCTTCAGCAGTAGGGAACCTCGGATTCAGATAATTTCGGGCTAGAATTGCCTTTAAGACGGCTTCGGACTCGGAAGGCAGGGAGTCCCGGTACCAGGAGGGCTTGTCACTGAAAGCCATAGGAACATCGAATTCATGCCTTTCAATGAAAATCGAGCTCTCCCAGTCATCCCCCGCCAGGATCCATTCTTCTTTCCTCGCGGGATCCTTCTTCGAGGCACGAGGAACGATGAAATTGAGCTTATTCTTGGCCTTGGCATAGAACTGACCCCGAGGAGCCCCAGACAAGCTCCCAATCTGGAAAAGATAAGCTAGCTCCTCTGCACCTGGCTCCCTCGTCACTTTACTCATCTGGCATTGTTCCCTCCATAATACAAGGAAACCAATCAGATGCCTCCAGAAGCCAGGCGTGAACTGGAGGGGAGCGAGCTGGATGGCGTTGAGAGCCCGTCGAAAGGTCGGATGGAGGGGAAGCCTGACCCCGTTCTCAAGAGCGGCCATATGAATTGGAAGCACGCCTTTAGGGGGGTTGAAAAACTCAAAATTCTTGGGAGGCACCGAGATGGATACACTGTCGGGGATGCCAAACTTTGACCTCAAGCGGTCAATCGACACCGGGTCAACGGTGGAATCTGGAACAACCCAGAAATCATAGGGAGGGAGCCTCTCCCCAAAGGGACCGCGAGCCGAGACCCGACGCTCCCCCGCAGCGCCACCGGCCATTTCTTTGTCGAAGTCATCATCGACGATATCTAAAGGGTGGTCGGGATGGTTGGAGAACCCAGTCCTGATAGATACATTCCTACTAGACCGCCTACGTTGTGAGGTGGGCGGGGAATCATAGCTGTCAGAACTCCTCCTAGCTCGCTTCCCAAAAATAAGACTGACGACCTCCTCACCGTCGAATATGGAATCAGTTGAGTCACGACTGTTTTTTGACATTATAGAAGATGAAGAATGAAGAAAGAAGCAAGCTCAGAGGAAAAGCTATGGAGATATTTCTCAGCAAAAAGATTTTAGCTTGAAGAGATCTGAGGAAGATGAGGAGGAAAACATACATATATATAGGCAGAAGGGCAGCAGCACCGAGATACTCGTTTGGTAACGGTAAAAAATCGATTACGGTAACGTAACCAGATTAAACTCGAAAGCGGGCTAATCATCTCATGCCACATCATCTACGCAGTTAAGAGGATGATCTCCCCAAGATTCTGGTAACGGTAAAAAAAAATCTCGGGGACTGCCGTAACGCAATCAGATTAATTCGAAGATAAATTAGTCGGTTTGCAACACGTCATTCAAATGAAGAAATTTCCCCAATATTTTGGTAACGGTAAAAAGAGGAAGATTTCCCAAATAAAGTGAAAATCTGACCTCAACCCCGAGCTCGACGTCTGGTGTTCAAGTCAGAGGGGACTTCTGTTAATAGCCAAAATTGGCTAAGGACCAAAGGGAAATTTTCCACCTCCCAGACATGTTTCCATACCCGAGAGTTTCACCAGGAGACCTCTCAATCCAGAGCCGAGCTACTATACCATCCAAGAAACAAGGGCAGGCTCCGAAAACATCCGGGATAGAGCCCGAACCTGGAAGCTTCCACCAGGAGACCTTTCAGTCCGGAGCCGAGCTACTATACCATCCCTGAAACAAGGGCAGGCTCCGAAAACATCCGGGATAGAGCCCGGACCCGAGAGCTTCCACCAGGAGACCTCTCTGTCCAGAGCCGAACTGCGATACCACCCCAAGAACAAGGACGGGCTCCGGAAACATCCGGGATAAAGCCCGGAACAATCAGATCTAGCATGCATCACCAAAACTGGAAGCTTCCCGAAGTCGAGGTCACCTCGCAAGTGCTCTAGATACTCATCTGCACCTCAATTGTCACAGAAGAATGTCCCTAAAAGGCCACGACGTCAGTCGAAGCCACACCTAGATTCGAAAAGGTCAAGGGAAGCCAGATTTGGCTCAAAGCAAGATGAAACTTCTCAGATATCAAGGTCGAAATACTAATCAACCTCCTTGGTTGATGCACCACACCATATCGTCATATCCAACGACCTCCATAAAGGATCATACTGAAAGGATACAAGGAATGCATTGAATCATATCTAGAAATGTTATCTACATGTAGAACGAGTAATAAAATCCAAAAAAGGAAACAAATTGATCTCCACCACGATACTCTCAATTCGGGCGTCAATCCAAAAGTCAATGACATTAACACAAGAAATCCCGCCCGATAAGGAGGAGACTGAGAAAATCAAGGGAGAATCAGTCTGTTGACCTACAAACTATGTATAAATAGAAAAGAAAAGAAATGAAACGGGAGACTACTATTCAACAGGCATACGGCTAACAATCGACCATTCCCTAGAGAGAGTTGAGAGAAAAGAGAGAAGAATCTTTGTATTTGTGTACCATGCATGTTCAATAAAAACATTCTTGCTTACTTGTAACTTTATAAATCACTGTAACATATATAATGAATTTTGGCCACCACCTACGTGGTAGTGGTCTCGAGGGCGTTAACTGAGATTCTCATCCCGAGCAAAATTTCTGTTAACTATTTCTTCTTGTATTGCACTTAACTGATTCTTGACTTGTATTAAGTAGGATTGACAACCCAACTCTTGATGCATGTTTAGGGATAACTCTTGTCTTTACATTCTTGGCATGTAGAGTAGAAATTGATGTGTGTGTATAATTGGGATTAGGAGTAGATTTGTAATTTAGGAGTAGATTAATTAAGCTTCCCATGATTGCTCATATGTCGATGGATTATTCGAAATGCATGTTTTGGATTGACTTAAGTGTTTTTGTTTGTTCGGGTGGAACTCATGAAGAGCATACACTCTGCATTTGTGGGTTTCGGTTATATAAACCTACATGCTTATGAGACTCTTGAGCATTGCTCGTACGATACACTCTCGGCGAGTAGCACTAGGGTAACGACTCTTTGTCATTGCTCGTGCGATACACTCTCGGTGAGTAGTGGTTGAGGGTCCATATGCTTAATGCCTCCATTGGTTGTTGCTTAGACATGACAGGTGAGTAGCGATCGGTGGTTGATCTTATGTTTATCTCTTTTATATATGTCCTTAAACGAGGTCCTTAGTAGTTGCTCATGTGATTCATCCTCGGTGAGTAGCTTTAGAGAACTAGACGATTCTCCCATTTCCATATCTAGAGGTCGTATTAAAGGCTAGGTTGAACCCAATATCGGAGTGTCTTTGCAGTTAGTTATTTTAGGTGGCGTGAATGTTTTGGGTGGTCATGAGTACCATATGTTTCCACTTACTTGCATCTCTCCTATCTGCCATTTTATATATCTCATTTAATCACCATTCTTACCCCTCCATGTTCTCTTATGTTTTCCTTATATGTTTCTTTTCATTGCTCTTTTTCACACACACCACTCTCACCCTTGCCATGTTCTTATTTACATTGCTTTTAATAATCACTAAAATGAGAGACAATCGACGGATGACACCTCCCTGTGGACGATACCCTCGCTTACCGCTTTACTAAGTTTTCCAAACTTTAATGCACATTGCATAACAACAACTTTATAAATATCTTTTGATATTCACAATTTTGTAACGAGACAAAAAATGAGTATCATCTTGCAGTAAGGCTACTACTTCAGAAGCATGCTTAGACATGTAGGAGGCCTTAACAAATGAGGGAAACCTCTGGGCTCTCCTCGAATGGATCGGGATGGCTCACAAGGGAGTTGAGGGGCCTGGTAAAAAAAGAGGGGAGGCACTGGCATGATACTGGTCCAGAGGTATGCTTGACTATCCGGATCATCCCAATCCTAGCCAAGACTTCCTTGCTTAGCTATCCAGATCCTCCCGATCCTAGCTAAGACTTCATTGCTTGACTATCCGGATCATCCCGATCTTAGCCATTACTAGGATTATGCTCAATAGCAAGAGTGTAATGATGTATTTGACAATCTTTTCATATTAATAAAGTGATTTCAAGTTTAACAAATCTTATAGCATTTATAGTTTAGTTATTATACTTGTCAAAAGTAAATAATCATAAGGCAAAAGACTATGAGAGATAAAGAATTGTTCGTACATCTGGATATGTATGAGGTAGACACAATTCTTTAGTTAGTCTTGAACAATGTTCACAACTTAAGATAAAGGTTGGGCGCCTTTACCTTGTTAAAGTTGAAGATTCTTTTGCTAGCATTTGAGTGGGATCAAAGGTGTTATGATGAGTCTAAATCATCATAGTGTAGTGTCTTTGGGCAAAAGAATCTAGTACACCAGGTGCATTAAATAGGATCACAGTGAAATACTTTATCTAGAACAGTTAATGGATAAAAGTTTTCACTTGAGGACAATTTGAGAGTCTATCTCAATCCTGAGATAAATAATGGACTTATGGTTACAAGTGTTATCATTTGAGCTATCAATGAGTACGATTATATATCATAGCCTATCCTCGATAGTTTGGTGTTATTCATTTGTTAATCGATAGAGGACTTCATTTATATATATGAACATCGTGGCTCTATTTATTAAATATGAATATAATATCATTATATGGATATTTTGAGGTATTGGATATTAAATCCTAACATTAAGTTTTCAACAGTGTCTATTGAAACATGGCTTCTAGACAAGTCAAAATATCCAAGTTCAAAATGTGGTCATATGAGTAAATATAGTATCTAGGAGAGCTATAGGCGGTCTATGAGCTCTCGGCGATTACTGATATTCTTCACGAGGATACACTATTTCCATTAAGATTGTCTAGGGTATGAATGAGCAATATTAACTTATTCTATCTTTATTTAAGAGTTCAATTTTAGTTCTTTAGTGGAATGAACTAAAATTAATAGATCAAACCTAAGTGAATCATTTGTTGATTGTAATTAGGTTATGTCTATTGGAGCTTAAATTTAGATAGCCCGCCAAGATCTCTAATTCACACGAACTTGCATAGATCACTTGATATATTCTACCGGACCAATTTATGGGTCCATCTAGAATTGTATTAAGGCATGAACTTGTTTCTTTTAGTAAGAATGGGTCTAGTTCACCTGTGGACTTTTTATTAAGGTCCAATGGATTTAATAAAATAGAAAAAACAATATTGGCCCTTATATATTGGCTTGGGCGGCAAGGGACTATTTATTAGTCTTATATATTGTTTTTATTTTATTATTTAATTAAATGGAAATTAATTTATAAATTATTTAATTAAAAGTCAAAATCTTTTTCCTAGTAGGAGATGGTCTCCTAGAGTCATATTATTGTTGGTAATAAGATAAGTATCAAATACTATATTTGATAAGTAGATAAATAATAGGAATTTATTTATCTAGTCAAATTAGGAAGTATTTGATTTCTAATAGGAAGTTTTTGATTTAGTCACAATTTAGTTACATTCAATAATTGGTTATTGAATAAATACACTATTTGAGTTGGATTAAGAGTCTTGGTGTGGAAAATAAATCTTTTTTGAAAAAGGATTATTTGTCATCAAGTAAATCCACCTGGAGATAGGATTCTTGACCACCAAGTAAATCTTCTATAGGAAAGGATTTATATACCTATATATACACCAATTAATTTCGGCCAAGTATATAATTTTTTGGTTGAAAATTTCAGCCAAACTAGAGAATTTTGAGAGATATAAAAAATTAGTTTTTTTTTTTGCTCTAGAAAAAGTTCGGCCAACCCATAGATATTGTGTATTGAATTCAGCCAAAGAGAAGAGAAAAGGTGAACGTTTTTGTTTTCGATAGTACACTAGTATCCTTTATAGCAAAAGGATTTTGTGTACAAAATCGAATCGGGTTCACAGGAGTTTCAATCAAATAGATTGATAATTCACAAGTGACCGGACGTTCTTGGGTTTTCTCTTGGAGGATTATTGTGAATAACAAAGAAGAAGATTTTGTTTGTTTCATCCATAGGTATACAATTAAAGAAAGGGAGCCCACACTCCTAGGTGATTCACGTTCGTGATTGGATTGGAAGATCTTACGAATTCAATTCGACTCTAGTTCAATCGTCACGAGAAAAAGGTACGATACTTTTAATTATATGTCAATTAATCTGGGGTTAAAGTTCTTTCTTTTAAAGGAAATTTTTTTTAAATATACCACCCAAGTTTTCGCTTCCTCCTCGTTTCGCCACGTGTTTTTCCCTACAGCCAAGACTTCATGTCTTTTACAAGGACTTTATCCCAATCAAATGTATGCAACTGCTAACATATAAAACATAGAATATGTGATAAATAAATGACACGCATTTTGCCGTGGTATGCAATATCAAAACAAATTTATAAGATCCCAAGATGCGCTCAAACAAGTATAAAACTAGTATGCAACAAGTATGGGTATCGTTCCACAAGGATTGGGGAAGTATATGATTAAATCCTACTTTAATGCTAACTACAAACAAGAATTAAATTAAATGATTGATGAGCGATGCTTGGAGATTAACTAAAATGCAGGCTAAGTGTAAACTAACTAAATGCACTAAGATAGCAGGTGATAATAGATGATAAAAGACTAAGGAATTGATAGATTCATTAAGGCAAATTATGGGTAAGACGAACTCTCATTAATGAGCATTAGTCAAATATAACCAAACTATAGTGTATAGCTTGATTGTATATCACTTATGGGTTTCCAATCTAGAGTGTATAGTATTGGCCACCCATAAATGATTGTTCATGAATGTGCATCTACCAAAATAAGGGGTTAATCTCATAAAATGGCAGTAATTCTAGAGTGTATAGAACTAATGCTTAATCTCTCACAAGTAACCAATCCTAGAGTGTATAGTATGATTACCCTTTCGAGATTAGATAGAAATTGAGATGCAATAATCTAGATTGCATTTGAGGAGTGTACTCTTGTGCAATCCTTCCATTCAATTGAGCATTAGAGAGTCAAATAGAGTGTATATCTAATTCTCTACTCAAATTAATTTCTCAAATAACTTGTTAAGAGAGGAGTGTACAATCAAAACAAATCATCTTTGAAAACAATTAAAACCTTGAATGAAACATATTTGGTAGATTGATATGTATAAAATTAGAGTTCATTACAATACCCACAATTTACATAAGAATCACATCAATCCCTTAGTGGGATTTAAATACTCATGACAAATGAAAATAAGTTACAAAGAGAAGAGAAATAGAAGGAACCCATGTAGAACCTTCTTCCTTCAAGCATGATTCCACCTCCAGTGCCCTTTTAGCAAAAATGATGAGTTTGATGTATGGGTTTTCGTGATTTTAGGAGATAATGGATTTTGAGATTTAGAGAGAGAAAATGTGAAGTGAATGGGTGTATGGTCGTCTATGAAAAAAATCAGAAAATGATTCCTTATATAGGTCTTCCAAAAATGGGTCTAAATGCTGTAATGGACGTCAGATTTCACGCAGTGCGCGGGTATAGGTGCGCGGGTAGGAACCCTCGCATTGACCCGCACACATTCCCTCCAGCAGCCTCTCTCTTCAGTTCACTAATGACTGCACTGGTCCCTACCCGCGAACATTCCCTCTAGCAGCCTCACTCTTCAGTTCGCTGGTGACTGCGCTGGTCCCTACCCGCGCAGTACTAGCGAACTGGGCATTTTGTGAATTTCGAAAGATTTTTCAACTTCCGATTCGTAGGTAAGTTTGCTGGTGAGACCAACGAAGGTCTAAAACTCGGATTGCGTGGGCAGTGCACGGGTAAGGGTACCCGCCCACACACCAGCGCACTTCTGAAGAGAGAGTTTTTGTCGTTAGAAAATGCTCGTCAAAAGATATTTATAAAAACCTTAACTGCCTTAAAATGTTTACAAAACAAGTGCAATGACAAGTAAGGGTATCGTCCATAGGGAAAGGGAAATTGAATGGCTAAGACTAGTTCACTACTAATAAACCTAAGCTAAACATAACTAGAATAAAAATCAATGGTTTGTTTAGAAAGTTAATAACTACTATGCAACTACAATTAGACTAGTTAATCTAATATGCAATTAGTGTTAATAAGAATGCAAAAGTGAGGACTAAGGTATTGATGGATCAACAAGTGAATGATGGGCAATGTAGGAACTCACATGAATGCACTTTTAATCTTGTGTAACCAACCTAGGGTGTATAGGATTGGTTGTATACCACTTATGAGTATCCAATCCACCATGTATGGTATTGGCCACCCAAAAGTGGTTGTGCAATAAAGGAATATCTATCAAATAAGGGACTAATCTCTTTGTTAAAATTCACCAACCCATCATGTACGCTATTGATGCTTAATCTCTCACAAACAACCAATCAAATCATGTATAGGATTAGTTACCCATTTGAGATTAGATAGAGTTGAGATTAATGTGTCCGGATTTCACTCAAGTCATGCACAATTGTTCAATCCTTCCATTCAAATGAGCATAAGAAAACCTAGCATCATGTATACCAAATTATATACTCAAATAAATCCTCAAACAATTTGCAAAGAGAGTCATGTACAATCAAATACAAATTATCCTTGAATTCAATTAAAACAATGAATGAAACATATATGATAAATTGATAGAAAATATAAGGTTCATTACAAGCCTAACATCCACAAGTGTTTCACATCAATCCCCTAGTGGGATATTTAACTATTCTTGACAAATAAATGAAAATAAATAGGGGAAAAGAGATAGAGAAGACTCATGTAGACATTCTCCTTCCTTCAAGCTTGAATCCAATCTCCAAGTGTCCTTGAGTAGAAATTGATGATGATGCTGGTTAGATTTGGTGCAGAATGATTCCTAATTCTAGGTTAGTGGTTAGGGTTAAAAATGGAAGAAAATTCGTTCTTAGAAGAGGGTGGAAGTTTTGAAGTGCGGAAGAGAGTGTTTTCAATAAGAAAATTGTGTATTTATATGCTTGGGAGGTTAGGGCATGATCTGGGCATGAAAATACATCATTACCCCTCTAAAAACTGCTTAAAAACCATCAATTTTTGTGCTGGAAAGTGCAGTGCGTGGGTATAGCACGAGTGTAGCACGGGTAAAAAACTGGTATTGCACTGGTAGGTTACCCGTGCAGTTCCCGTGGACAGCCACGCAACAGTTGCTAAAATAGCCATAACTTCCTTTACACAACTCGGAATCGAAATCCATAAAAACTGCTGGAAACTAGACTCCCGGGGATTTTCGAATATATAGAATTCAAAACATGGTTCAATCCGAGAAGAGAGATATGATCCTTTGAAGTTGGATGATCTGCACACACATTTTTTACAATTTCATCCCTTTTGTCACCAAATCTCACTTTTTGTGCCATCTGGTCTGGGCAATGTGCACAGGTGATACCCGTGTAGTTACCCGTGCACTGAGCTCTTCCCAAAAACCACCTTCCGTTCCACGGGTAGCTGTACGGGTATGCTACCCATGCACTATGGCCTTCAAAACCCCCTTTTTTGCACCACTTGTCTTCTTTTGATCCCGTTTCTTGATTTTTCACCTAATGCCTGAAATATCAACAAAAGAGTCGTAAACACACATAAAAAAAACACCCAAGAACAAGACAAAAGGAAATGATATGAGGGCCAAAATGTATGACATTTTTGGCTCGATCAAATACCCCAAAACCAAACCTTTGCTCGTCCTTGAGCAAACTCGAAACAAAACAAAAGACATCAACATAACAACATGACTCGATCTAAACATTTCTAGACCCGAAAACACATAATTCAAACTGCCGCATGAGCAAACGGTGATGGGATGCAAGGGTATATGATAAAGAGAAGTAGATATGTGCAATATGTTTTAAAGCAACTCGAAGGCACTAAAGGGGGTTCGCACAATCACGAATCCCACACCTACGAATGCTCTTGTATCAAGAACTACTCACTTTCACACCTTGAGCATAATTCGATTCAACTCTAATGCTCACATGGAGTCTCCCTTTTCTTTCCGCTCGGAGTCCTAAGTTCACACTCAAACAAGGTATGCAACGATGGAATTTGTGCATAGAAATCTAATGCATTGCATGTATGTAAATTGAACGACCGATAATGTATGTGAACGAGCCTAGGAAGGATTCACTATGCCATGAATGTGGAAGATCAAGCTTCAACAAACATTTCCAATCAAGACTCATCATGGATCAAAAAGGACTTTCCCTTTGGTTGTAATAGGGCCATGGGGTTTAATGTGGTGAACAAAGAAATAGGTAAATAAGAGTTCAAAAATCACAAATCATGTTTACACATACTCACACACCCCATACAAAGCTCTATTTAACATTTACACTAAAGCGACTAGGCATTACATTCATACCCATTTGTGCTACACACTTGTACTCAATTTTGAGTACTTTACATTTATATCATAAGGCTCTATTTTTTTCTTTTTGCATTGATTTTTCTTTTTCTTTCTTTTGTTTTTTTTTTCTTTTCTTTCTTATTACTTTTGCCTTTGCACATATACATTTGACAATTTAGCTATAGGTGCAATTTTTAGCACCTTTACATTCTTGAGCCATTTCTTGCACAGTTTACATGCTTGCCTAATTACATACTGTTTCCACATTAGAGCTTACACCTTTCCAACCACTTACACACACACACACACATACACACACACACACACACACACACACAACCCACATGATTGACAATTAAAAGGTTGGTTTGTGTTTGGCTTCTGGCTATATGGTTAATTGTGGTTCCAAAAGAAAAGGTAAGTGTTTGGCCTCAAAATTGGCTATGGTGCACACATAAGGGACATGGGAATGTGTTTAGGCTATTTAAGTAGTTAATCGCACACACATTGCCTAAGATTATTTCCAAAACAAATCTATCAAGGGAATGAAAGCATCCATCATGCAGTCCACTATATATGTATGGTATGTATGTTCTATAGCATATGACACATATAACGAGAAAAGTGTTTAAAGAATAGAAGTAAATGTACGCTCAATGCGCTTTTTAAATAGGCTTGTGTTTGTGAACTCACGGGTGTCTCCATTATTAGAACAAGGTGCAAGACCACTGAGTCCCCTAAACCTAAGCACAAAAAGGATGGGACTAGCCCATGCCATGCAGGTGAGACCCTAGAGTGAAAACTGTAGGGAAAAATTGCTTAAAATCGTAACGGAAGGCGAAAAAATAATTTTCGTATAGTTTAAATTTTTTCTAAAGATTTGAACCTTAACCCTTTAATTAATTAAACTCAAATATACGGTTAGAGTTAAATACCTCTTGTCGCGTGATCCGATTGACTTACGTCGATGGTAATCCGCAAGATCTTCAATCCTAGCACGTACGTGAATCACCTAAGAGCGTGGTCTCCCTTTTTCTTTGAATTGCTTACCATAGAATGGATGTATGGAATTTCTTATCTTGATCTTCAATAGTAAAACACCAAGAGCCTAAAAAAAAGTTCCGGTCACTTTTGAATTCACAATCAATATGATTGAAACTCGCGTAACCCTAAATCGAAAGTGTGCACAAAACCTTTTGATGTTAAAGGCTTGTAAGTGCACTATCGAATGAAAGCTTATTTTCTTTTTCTCTCTTGGCCGAAAATCTATGTGTATAGAGTAGGATTTTTTATTTTCAAAACAAACAAAAATCTCTCTCTATTTTGCTTCTTGGTGGCCGAAAATTCATAACCTTATATTTATAGGTTGGCCGAATTCATTGAATATGAAATCTAGGGTTGGTTAATTTCCTTACCTGAAAAGGAATTATCCTTTTCCCTAATTCCTATCAATTCAAGAATCCTAACCCTTGTAGGACTAGTGGTGGCCGAATTCTTTGTATAATAAGGAGTGTATGTGGACTTAATCCTTACCACATTAGGACTCCTATAACTTAAAAGAATTTCAACCATAATCCAACACATAGTATTTAATTTACTGATCAGGAAAAGATTTTGATTTAAACTATTAATTAATTAAATAATTAATTAATTCCCATTTAATCAAAACAATAAAATTAAATAATATCTTGGGCTACTTTATTTAGCCTTGCCGCCCACACCATATATATATGGGCCCAATATTATTTTTCTTATTTTATTTAATCCATTAGACTTTAAATAAAAGCCCACATGTGAACCAGACTTATTCTTACTAAAATAAACAAGCCTACATGTCTCCTTTTAATATATTAATATAATAGTGCAGCCCATTAAATAAATAATAGACATATTATATTCTTAATATATTAAAAGCTATTCTAGATGGACCCATAAATTGGTCCGGTAGAATATATCAAGTGATCCATGCAAGTACGTGTGGATTGTGGATCTTGGCGGGCTATCTAAATTTAAGCTTCAATAGGCATAACCTAATCACAATCAACAAATGATTCACTTAGGTCCGATCTATTAATTTTAACTCATTCCACTAAAGAGCTAAAATTGAACTCTTAAATAAAGATAGAATAAGGAGATGTTTCTCATTCATACCCTAGACAATCTTATAGGAGATGGTGTATCCTCGTGAATAATATCAGTAATCGCCAAGAGCTCATACACCGCCTATAGCTCTCCAAGTTACCATATTTCCTCATATGACCACATTTTGAACTTGGATATTTTGACTTGTCCAGAAGCCATGTCTTCAACAATCATTATTGAAAACTCAACGTTGAGATTTAATATCCAATACCTCAAAACATCCATATGATTATATTATACTCTCATTTAATAAATGGAGCCACAATGTCCATACCAATAAATGAAGTCCTCTATCGATTAACAAATGAATACCACCAAACTATCGAGGATAGACTATGCTATATAATCGTACTCATTGATAGCTCAAATGATAACACTTGCAACCGTAAGTCCATCATTTATCTCAGGATTAAGATAGACTCTCCGATTGTCCTAATAATGAAAAGACTTATATCTAGTGACGGTTCTAGATAAAGTATTTCATTGTGATCCTGTTCAATGCACCCAGTGCACTAGATTCTTTTACTCGAAAACCTTTCGATGATTTTAGACTCATCATAACTCATTTGATCCCACTCAAATGCTAGTAAAAGAATTCTACAACTTTATCAAGATAGATGTGCCCAACCTTTAACTTAAGTTGTGAACGTTATTCAAGACTAACTAAAGAATTGTGTCTACCTCATACATATCCAGATGTACAAACAATTCTTCATATCTCATAGTCTTTTGACCTTATGATTATTTACCTTGATAATTATAATTATAAATGCTATAAGATTTTGCAGAATCAGAAATCACTTTATTTATATGAAACGATTGTCAATTACAATATTACACTCTTGCTATTGAGCATAATCCTAACAAAAACTAGCTACTACACAAGCTCACATACACACACTCGCCAAGAGCACACGCTCAAAGCATCACAACCAAGCTAGCTAAAGCTCTAAAATTTAGCCATTGCGACAAATTTGAAAATTTTAGACCAAAAATGACTCAAAAACAAAAAAAAAAGACGATCCAACAAGGCATCTACACCCCCAATCCTAAACCCAACATTGTCCTCAATGTTGAAGACAAGCGAGCCCGGCCTAGCGGCGCGCACCTAACTAGACACAACATAAAAACCAAGGCACTAATCATTCACAACCAATGCCCAACAAAATAAAAGATTCAAACATGGCTCAAAATAAAATAAGGTATTCATGCAATTTTTATATTTAAGGACAAATCAACTTCAAGCATTTTCATTCAATCAAAAATTACGGAGTCGGGACATGATGACCCCCAAACCGAGTATCACTATATGCACAAATCCTATACAAAATGTGAGTAATAAAAAAAACAACACCAACCCAATTGGGGCTATATATGTGCAATATGAACCTGTACACTCACATATGTATCCACAAGAGCCTTCGGCTTATCTCATCAAGAATGAATAAATCAATCAATGCCAAAATTCAAGAATATGATCAATATGTCCAAAAAAATATATCATCCAAATATCTCTCCACACAACTATCCCAAAATCACATAAATTATTCAATGAAAGCAAGTAAACAAAAAGCAATAAAGGTTTAGAATTCTAAAATAAAATTAGAAATTCAAAACCGATGGTCATGGCTTCCTCGCAAGCTTCTCTAATGAAGATATGGCTCTTGCTCATTTTATGAGCACTCTTGGCCTGCTTGTCCCTCCAAGATGCACAGGTTGTCGTTGTTTCCTACCAAGAGATAAAGATCCATGCTATAATACACAAGCTGTAAAAAATTTGCGTCCTCTAGAAGCCTTAGCTTAACTGTCAAACTAAAACACACATTAGAAAGTTCAGGCAAGCTAGATTTTTCTCCATACATGCAGTTGCCAAACCAAAACATGCAACACCATTTCTTTATTGAAATGAAACAAACTAAACTAACAAAACAAAACATGAAGATAAAGATGCAACAAGATTTTCAATTTAATGTATCTAGGGTGGGGCTAGGATTAACTAAGGGCGGTTTGACCAAATTTGGAAATTCACGTTTTTTCACAACCCAAACAAGTGTAGATGACTTCACTATCGTTTCCTTGCACATGATTCTCACTTGGTTCATTAAATCCTTCCTCACCCATATTTTCTTTATCCTAGGTTGACACCTCCTACTCCTAGGACCTCTCATCATCCTATGTTGATTAAACTTGTAATTTTTAGCTCTTGCATGCTCTCTCTTTGAACAAATATAGCAAATAAGAATTGAGTTAGAGGAACTCCCTTTTGATGAGTGACTTTGAGGTTGTTGGATTTGCTTCACTTGTAACGTCTTGACCTCCTTTTCTGCCTTGTCCAGCTGAATGATGTAGTCACTTTCCCGCTCCTTTGCTATATTGAGAGCTTCATCGTTCTTATGAAGAGATTCTTCGACTTCCTTTAAGGCATTGACCTTCAACTCGATCTCTATTTGCATTTCATTTGATTTGTGAGCTGTCTCTTCTTCAAATTCCATTGATGCCTTTGTCAATCCTCAAAACTCCTCTAATGCTTTACATTTTCATCCTTAAGTCTCTTGATTTTCTCATCCAATCCTTTGTTCTTGTTAGAGACTTCGCCATTCTCCTTCTTGAGTGTATCATTTCCCTCTTTGAGTAATTTCACCTTAAGAATAAGCTTCTTATTTAGCTCTTGGAGCTTCTCTATCTTTGACACTTCTGAGGCTTCTTTGCCTTTTACTTCCTTCTTCAAGAGATGCACATTCTTCTTAAGTTCTTCCCTAATATCTTCTTTTTCTCATGAAGCTTCCACTATCATCTCTTGAAGTGCTACATTCTCTTTCTTCAAAAACCCTATTTCCAAAACTGCTTCTTTGAGGATGTTTATTAACTCGATGTTCATCTTCAGCATCTTGTTTCGTTCATCCTCAAGGTTACTTTGATTGAGATCATCCAATGCGAAACAGCTCTTTTGATCGTCTTCCAATGATCGGGGTTGCTTAAGGGCATTGTCCTCACTGTAGCAGAGGGTGGAAGTTTTGAAGTGTGGAAGAGAGTGTTTTCAATAAGAAAATTATGTATTTATATGCTTAGGAGGTTAGGGCATGATCTGGGCATGAAAAGACATCATTACCCCTCTAAATATTGCTTAAAACCTGTCAATTTTGGTGCTGGAAAGTGCAGTGCTTGGGTAAAAAACTGGTATTGCACGGGTGGTGCACGGGTAGGTTACCTGTGCAGTTCCCGTGGAAAGCCACGCAACAATTACTAAAATAGCTAGAACTTCCTCTACAAAACTTGGAATCGTAGTCCATAAAAACCGCTGGAAACTAGACTCCCGGGGCTTTCCGAATATATATAATTCGAAACATGGTTCAATCTGAGGAGGGAGATATGATCCTTTGAAGTTGGATGATCTGCACACACATTTTTTACAATTTCATCCCTTTTGTCACATAATCTCACTTTTTGTGCCTTCTGGTCTGGGCAATGTTCACGAGTGATACCCGTGTAGTTACCCATACACTGAGCTCTTCCCAAAAACCATCTTCCTGTGCACGGGTAGCTGCACGGGTAGTGCACGGGTATGCTACCTGTGCACTATGGCTTTCAAAACCCCTCTTTTTGCACCACTTGTCTTCTTTTGATCCCGTTTCTTGATTTTTCACCTAATGTCTGCAATATCAACAAAAGAGCCATAAATACACATAAAAAACACCCAAGAACAAGACAAATGGAAAGGATATGAGGGCAAAAATGTATGACATTTTTGGCTCGATCAACTTCTCCCTTCTTCAAGCTTCAATTTGCTCGCTTTGTGCCCGAATCCTTCACTTTCTTCGCCACGACCAGGGTTTCACAAAATGCCTACAAACATAATCAAAGAGCCCATAAGACACAAAAACATGCTCGAGAACAAGACAAGGAATAAAGAATGAGGGCCAAAATATATAACATTTTTGGCTCGATCAATATATCCTATGGAAACTAGAAATGATCAATGAGCACACAATGTATAATATTCTAGTTTGTAAACCAAAATATGACATCACACAAATGATGCATGTAACATATGAAATGTATGGATTAGGTACACTTTATGAAGAGCTAGATTTAGGCAGCAAAGTTCCCAAAACAATGTAGTCTAGATCATATACATGAACAAAAACCTAGAGTAAGCCAAAACACCAAAAACACACTTTAATCCTAGATTTCATTCATGCAACAAAAGTTTGAAATAAATTATATTCATTAATCACAACATTCAAGACTTTAGAACTTAAACCAAAAATGCTAGAATCATAATATATGATCAATAAAGTTCTCTAGGAATCATTTAGGGCACATATTCACAAAATAATCAATTAAATCCTAAAAGGCTCTAAATATAAAAAATAAATGTGCTAATCCAAAATATATTCAACTAAAGAGTCCTAGCACATGTATAGGCTGTTAATCATCAAAATACAATCAATTAAAGCACAAATAGACAAGATTATAAGCTAGTCAAAATACAACTCACAAGCATGAGAAAACATACATTTTAAGAAAACCTAACTCACATACAACTCTCTAATTAAGCAAATATAGCTTATAATTAAAGGTCTATCTCTTATCAACATTATGCAAGTCACATACACATAAAAGAGAAGAAGACCTAAGGTATTTGATGATTTTAAATAGGAAATATAAAAGATAAACAAATGCCTTGACTTTTTTAGTGCAGTCACACAATTGGTGTAGAACCACCAAAATACTTGAACAAAAGACTAAAAAGTTACTTAAAGATGATAGAGGACTTCAAGACGAAGATTATTCAACTTGAATCACTCAAATTGGATCAGAACGAGTGAGTTATAGTGTTTGGAAGTTGAGAAAAACTGGAGAGAAAATTTTGCAGTAGTCTTCTTCAAATGAAATAAGAGAGGGAGAGAGGTATTTAAAAGAAATTGGAGGGAAGATGATATGGAGAGATGGGAAAATCGGGTGACCAAAGGGAGCACGTGATCGTGCCAAATTTGTGTTACATTTTAGCCCTCAATCTCACATCCTTTGGCTTGTTTCCGAGTAGATTCTTGGGTCTAATAGCTCTATTCTAGTCAATGTTGGCATTCAATGTGTTTCAGGTGTTGGAGGTTCAAACTGGAGCTTTCGAGTGTAGAACAAGTCAGATTTTCAAAGAAGAGTGCACAATTGACTGCTACTGCACGAGTCTATACCAGCCAAGTTACAGTGGGCGGGTCCATACCAACCAATTGTACTAGTGAACTGAGAGTCAGAAATCCTCAAGTTGAAGTGAGCGGGTCTAGACCAGAGCATTGCGGGTAGCAAACTGCACTAGATCTGATGACATCAGTACTTTCAAACATAATTTTGGAATCCCTATAAATATATCTTATTCTGATTTCGAAAACCCTCTCCCCACACCCCCCATACCACACTTTTCAGACCATTACCTCATTTAGATCTAGGAATCTCCTCCCACCAAATCCAAATCCATCATTTACCATTTCATACCCAATTCCTCACCAAATCACTTCCATACCACTCCATTTCACTTTTTCTTCACTCAAACCATATCATCCACTCAAGGATCATGAATTTCATACATAGGAGAAGGAGAGGAGCTTGAAGACTTGAGAGATCACAATATGGCAATGGGTCGTTCCTTATCTCTTGCTTATTTTATTCGTCTTTGTTATTTGATTATGAGTAGTTAAACCCCAAGTGGGAGTTGATGTAATAACACATGAATTGTTGGTAGTCCACCATATCTTTATTATTTGATTACTTTTTGGATTGAGTAGATATGCCCTCTCTTAATTCATGTTTAGTGTCTAATTAATAAGTTTTTAAATTGGATATATCTTCTTGCGTTGAGTAGATATGCCCTCTCTTAATTCAAGTTAGATTGAAAGGAAGGGATGTGTCGTGAATATGCCCTTTCGTTGCATCCTGACTATAATGGAAAGGGTGGATTGAGAATATGCCCTTCAAAGCAATCCTAACCATCAAATCTACATATGCTTAAAGAGGAAACTCTCTCATAAACTAACCAAGTAGTTGTGTAATAGAGAGTTTAGAGATGAGAACTCTATACATAAGAGGAGGAGAGGAGCTTGAAGACTTGAGAGATCACAATAAGCTAATGGGTCTTTCCTTATCTCTTGCTTATTTTATTCTTCTTTGTTATTTGATTATGAGTAGCTAAATGAACGTGCCTTTTCTGTCGTTACAAAATTGTGATTCAAAAGATATTTATAAGGTTCCTAGCAATGTGCTCTCAAGCAAAGGTGTTGTCCATAGGGAGCTGTCATCCGTCGATCATCTCACGTTTTAGTTATTATTTAAAGCAATCTAAATAGAAACATGGCAAGGACATAAAAGAATATGGAGGGGGTAAGAATGGTGATTAAATGAAATAAAAGTAACCGAGTGCTTGCCTATCTAAATTAATCTACTCTTAATTGAATTAGTCTACTCCTAAAGGCAAGCACCCTAAGTTACGAAAATAAGATGGATAGGAGAGATGCAAGAAAATGTACACAAAAGGTACTCATGACCACCAAAACATTTGTGCCTCCCATAATAACCAACCGCATCAACACTCTGAGCATGGGTCCAACCTAGCCTTTAATTTGACCTCTAAGTATGAAAGTGGGGAGATTCACCTAGTCCTCGATCACCACTCATTAAGGGTGTATTGCGTAAGAAACAACCAAGGACAGCGTTAAGCATAAAAACTGACCCTCTATCACTACTAACCGAGGGTATATTGCGTGAGCAACGACTAAGGGTCACATAAAGCGTGAAGGTCATAGAACCGAAACCCACAAAAGTATGGTATGTACTCTTCACGAATTCCACTCAAACAATTAAGAGTATAATCAAAGTCAAGCACTAATATCAATCCACAGATGCATTTCGAATTATCCATCAACATACGTGCATTCTTGGGATGCTTAATTAAACTACTCAAAAATTAACATATTCTACTCCTAATACCAATCTTGAACTCATATCAATTTCTACCCTACATGATATGGATGTAAAGAAAAGAGCTCACCTAACCCTAATCCTCAAATTAACCTAATCTCTAAACATGCACCAAGAGTGGGTGTGCAATTAATACCAGTCAAGTATCAAGCTACTAAGCAATTGAATGAGACAAAACTTGAAATAATTAAATACAAGTTAATCAAATAAATTGCACTAGTGTTAGGTTTACATATTTCCCTAATGTGGATACACATCAAAGAAGAAAATAACAAAAGGAGAGTAAAAGAGAAGATCCAATTGTCATCTCGATTCTCCAAGCTCCATTAAGGTTCCTCCTCCTCACAGACAAGAACAAATGGCTCTTTCCTCTTGAATCTCCTCCAAGGATGGGTGGTTGAAAGTAGAAAGTTTTGGTGGTGAGTCAATCCATGGAGGAAAACCTCCATGGATGCCTTTGAAGGCTTCTCCCTCTCTTGATTTGGTGAAGAAGATGAAGTGTATAGAGGTTTCGTGTCTAGGTTATGTGTGTAGAGAGTTAATGGGTCTTATGAAGAAAACGGTGTATATATAGGCTTGGAAGGCTAGGGCACGATCTGAACATTAAAAGACAACATTTCCTCTCTAAACAAGGCCTAAAACCCGTCATTGGATTGTTCGTGTCAGTTCGAGGGTCGAAGTTCGTAGATAGGTACCTATGCACTGGCGCACATCAGTTACTAAAATTGGCATAACTCCCTCCAAAAGACTCAGAATTGCAATCAGTAAAAACCGTTGGAAACTAGACCTCTGGGCTTTCTGAATATATATGGATCCAGACATGGTTTTATTTGAAAAGGGAGATATGATCCTCCAAAGTTGTATGTTCTATATGAGCCTTTTTACAATTTCAGCCATTTTCGCCTCCAAATCTCACTCTTTGCTCATTATTACTTCCCAAACTTTACTTTAAGCTGAAACACCATTGGTAGGGAATATAACCTACACAAGCTCAACAAAACATGTAACATACACAAACATGTTCAAAAACAAGTCCAAAAGTAGGTAATGGGAACTTCAAATAGGTACATAAATGTGATGATAGAATTCCTCCAAACCTAACCTTTGCTCGTCCTCAAGCAAAACTAAAAATGAAAAATAAACAAACAAGAAAACGAACAAAATAAAACACCCAATCATAAATAAATAAAAAGATAAACACTGGCTAGTCCACTTTCGTAGGAAACACGATGGCACTTAGCATGTGCCACAAGCCTTTAAACCTCTAGGCGATCCCTAGAGGAGGAGTTATCTTCTGGGGGTATACAAATATGACACCCACAAAAGCAACTCTGCAAGATAATGGTTGAGATGCAACATCACAAATACCAACAAAAACTAAATGCATGCTAGAATTTCTATACAAATCAATACATCACGTCATGCATGTATGCCAATATATATGATGTTTTCAGTTTACAAAACAATTACGCTGGGATGCCCAAGATAAAATTCGCCTTGACTCTAATCCTCACTGGATTTCAGTCATATTTTCCACTCGGAACATAGGTGATCACTCATCAAACATATGCGAATGAGTTTATGCATGGGAAGTGAACAAGTAGTCACATATGAACATTTTTACATTGAACACATATATTTTCTGGTTATTGGTCTCGTGATTGGAATTGAAGGCCATGAACGTGGAAAGAGCATGCCTTGACTTGTATTCCCAAACTAGACTTCCTAAAGAATCAACTAGGTCTTTCCCTAAGGTGGTAATAAGGTCAAAGGGTGAAATTGTGGTGAATGAAAGAATAGGAATGGAATTCAAAAATCACCAATCACGCTAAGAAACATTATATCACACACCCCTTAATCTAACTCTACTTACTTGCAGTTTCTTGAACAAGGAATGCCTAGGCTTTGACTTTCAATTACAATGTGCTTTCACATTTTCTACTCTACAATTTTTGAGTACTTTACATTAAAAACTTCAAGGCTATTTGTGCTTTTCTCTTATTTATTTATTTATTTATTTTTCTTCTTTTCTTTTCTCTCTTTTTTAGCACACTTTACATATGACATTTAGGGCTCCAAGTGTATATTTTTCTATCACTTTTACATTTTAAGCCTTTGCCTTGCACAATTACACAATTTATGCCTAAATACACACTAACTTTACATTTGAGAGCTTTTTCCTTTCAACCTCCACAACTACACATCTTAACATGATTGACAACAAAGGTAAGGCATGTGTTTAAGTTATATGGCTATATGGTTATATTGTGGGTATGAGATGAAAGGTTAGTGTTTGGCCTCAAAGTTGGCAATGGGGCACACAATAGGGACATGGAATGCATTTGGGTTAAGTTTAGTAGTTATGCACACACATCGCCTAAAATCATTTCCAAAATTCTATCCAAAAAGGAAATACAAGCTTTGGTAAGTAAACCACTTTAATGCATGTTCTCTAGCTAACAATGATGTTTGATGTGATGAGAACACTTCTAACCTTAATTGTTTGAAGAGTGTCTAAAAAGTAGAAACAAAATACACCCTCTGAATGAAATGTTAGGCACAAAACCTAACAAGGGTAGTCTCTACTATTTTCCTAGGCTAAACAAGCAAGGAGGTCTATCCACCTCAACATCAAAAGATTAGCACTGTACACACACATTTATGCGATGCAAGAATCACACATAGCAAAAGCACACGTGACATGTCTCTATTGGCTCGCAAAGGAAAACAACTCAACAAAAATGGACTAAAATTCAAAATTTTTCAAAATTGACCAATTTTTGAAGCAGACCGTAGAGGTTAAAACACACAAAAACACATAAACACGAAACCATCCACACCCTCTATTAGGATATTACTTAATAGCAAGAGCGTAATAATGTATTTGACAATCTTTTCATATAAATAAAGTGATTTCTAGTTTAACAAATCTTATAGCATTTATAGTTTAATTATTATAATTGTCAAAAGTAAATAATCATAAGGTCAAAAGACTATGAGAAATGAAGATTTGTTTGTGCATCTGGATATATATGAGGTAGACACAATTCTTTAGTTAGTCTTGAACAATATTCACAACTTAAGATAAAGGTTGGGCGCCTTTACCTTGTTAAAGTTGTAAATTCTTTTGCTAGCATTTGACTGGGATCAAATGTGCTATGATGAGTCTAAAATCATCAAAGTGTTCTGTCTTTGGGCAAAACAATCTAGTGCACTAGGTGTATCGAATAGGATCACAGTGAAATACTTTATCCAGAACCATTAGTGGATAAAAGTTTTCACTTGAGGAAAATCGGAGTGTCGAAATCAATCTTGAGATAAATGATGGACTTATGGTTACAAGTGTTATCATTTGAGCTGTCAATGAGTAAGATTATATAGAATAGTCTATCCTCGATGGTTTGGTGGTATTCATTTATTAATCGATAGAGGACTTCATTTATAGATATGGACATCGGGGCTCCATTTATTAAATGTGAGTAGAATATCATCATATGGATATTTTGAGGTATTGGATATTAAATCTTAACGTTAAGTTTTCGATAGTGTCTATTGAAACATGGCTTCTATACAGGTCAAAATATCCAAGTTCAAAATATGGTCATATGAGTAAATAAGGTAACTAGGAGTGCTATAGACGGTCTATGAGCTCTTGGTGATTACTGATATTTTTCACGAGGATACACTATCTCTAATAAGGTTGTCTAGGGTATGAATGAGAAATATTAACTTATTCTATCTTTATTTAAGAATTCAATTTTAGCTGTTTAGTGGTGTTGATGGTGATTTTTGGATTACGTAAGGTCGATCACGCGTCACATAAGATGTGTAGAGTTTGCAATCGTATAATCAAATCAAGAAGAAATAAAAGATATCATGCTAGCAAGATTTTACGTGGAAAACCAGAGAGGGAAAAAACCATGGTTGCCGGTGACGGTGAGAAGGAAAAATCACTATATTAGTATGAATACACACTCAATCTTACTTACTCTCTTGAATTCCTAATGATTCGCTAACCCCTGTTGGGTATTTTTTAGGTCTATTTATACATGTATAGAACCCTAGTTCTTGGATTACAAGTAAAATAAAGGTAGTAGTTATTTAATAAAACTCCGACTTGTTGGAGTCGTTGTAATCATATTAGGACTTTTGCTAATTTTGGATTCTGACAGCTCTAAGGAAATCTTCTTCTTTATCAGGGTATGCTTCTTGAGAACTTATTGGAAGAGGATTCTTCTTTACGTGTTTAAGTCATAATTGTGCTATCAATATGCCAAGCATCTGATCATATTTAGATATTGTCCACATGTTGCTTAGCCGATCGTCTTCCAAACCCGACCAGATCTCTTTTACCCCCGACCAGGAATCTTCACCCGATCAAGTAGCTAAACCACTGATCATTATCATGATAGCCCGATCAATCTTATTACCTTGGCCGGGTATTCATAACATGACCATCTAAGTAACTCTGATCAGTATTGAAGGGTTATTTTCAGATCACTTTAGGTTGGCTCAATTTGGTTGACATTTGTTGACATGTCACTAGTTGTTCTCATGTAACACGATGTTTATATTAACATTTTATCTCTCCAAATTATACCAATAACAATACCCCATTAAACATTCAAACCGAGCATTTGATAACCATACGCTCTGTGAGATATGTTTAACTCGGGAGCCTTTTGTCGTGTAGCTCTTAAATGCGTAATAATGATGGACGGTTAACTTTTAATTTCAGCCACAAACAGTTGATTTGCATCGATGATTTGACGCAACTGACAACGGCGTTTTGAATTTGAAACGACGTGTGATCTTTGGGATTCGAACACCAACCACCACTCTCGCATGACGTCATCATAGCTTATAAATACTTTCGAATTCTTTCATTTTCCCTCTCACGCATTTGTTTATTTTAAATTACACAACTCTTCATCTTCTGTGTTTCTCTTCTCCTTCAACGATCTTCTCAAAGTTCTTCGTTTCGACTGAATCTCCATCGTCGTCAGAGTTTTTATCTCACTTTCTTCAAACATCAGGTATGGATCCTGCTATTCGTCATCGCTACGTTGAATTATTGATCCACTATATTGCAATCGGTGATAAGGAAAATATTGCCAGGATTGAATCAATTTTAGGGGGATTCTTTCAAGATTTTTCTTCTCGTCCAGTTTATCCTATACCCCTTAACATTGATTATTCTGTGGCTCTTCCAGAGTTCCAACCTTCTTATGTTGAATAGAACATTGATAACTCGGTTGCTTCTTCTCCCAATACACACCTAGATATGTCGAAGACAATCGGATCAGGTTGGGTAAACAGACCAAGTTCTAGGGATTCTTCTGCAGTTGACTTGAAGATTCCTTCTCAATTAGTGAAGATGGGCGATATTCCCAAGGTGCGTCGATCTATTCTTCTGAAATTCTCGGCAGAGCCTCCTTGCGCCTTTGATTCAGAGATAAATGCGGTGGACGAACTAGAGGTAGTGAAATATAGCGAAAGTTTCGATCTCCCCCGATCGGCTAACTTTTCCTAAGTGATCATCGTGCAATCTGGAATCCTCATCGGGGCGCAATGGCCATCTATGGGACAATGCTCACATCTGGGGTCACATTACCCCTTCAACCTTTCATTTCCCGATTCCTGGCCGAAGATGGGATCGTCCCCGCTTAGCTCTCACCAAACTCATATTGAGTCCATAAGTCTATGGCATATGTGGAAGAAGATCGGTTCCAAGTACCCCCTAACCCCATAGGAAATTCAAAACTTCTACACATTGGATTAGTCAGACAATGGAGGTACCTTTTACCTTCAGTCTAGTTCGATCAACTATTGGATTCCTTAAGCGTATAATCAACGACCTTCACCTCCATCCAGCAAAGACCACAAGGGCTTCATTTGGGGCTTTCCTTCTTCTAACAACTATTGGAAGAACATTTGGTTCTTCGTTCGGGGTGAATGGGGTGAAACTGTCATTGTTGATTCTCAGCAGGCATTGACCAGGAACCATGTTCCTAGGCACTTCTATAGTCCCGAACTATGGAACAAGACCCCTGCCATGCTAACAGAAGAACAAGCAAAAAATGTTATCAAGGCTACTCAAACAACGTGGGAGGCAAGGGATCGGCTTGGGCTATTTGCTGAAAAGGCCCTTCAAGACCTTGGATTGCTCCCTCCGATTTCGAATCGATGCAAACGCTGTAATTTCTATTACTCTCGCACCTCGATTCCTTTTTTTTATATTCATTCGGATGCTTTTTCAATGGCTAGTGTATGAGGTGGATATCGTCGCCGGGGACCAAGCCGAGAAAATCAAAAATCTTGACAAGGTCAGTTGTGCAGATGCTGCTTCCCAACTGGCTCAGGGTATTGCCCATTCTCAACAGGCCATGGTTGAGCATACTTATAAACCTGACCCCAATACATCTTCAGATGTTCCTGGCCAGGAGAGACAGAGGCAATGTTCTGATCGGGGTGAGGAAAATAGGTCTCCCAGAGGTTCAAAGAGGAAATTTAGTAAGGAAATAGATTGTTGACGCTTGACCAAACCTTCTGGGAAATCTCCGATCCGCAAGGCGACCAAAACTGCTGCTGACTTTTCTTCTCCTGACGCTGTTCGTTGAAAGAGGAAACTCGAATCAGAATCAGAACCAGGAACTCATCAAACTTGAGTCAAAGCGGTCATCATTGAAGAGGATGATGAGGAACTGGATACGCTGACTAATCTGATCCACATGGAGCACCGATCAAAAAAGGGGAACGATTATGCTTCGACTCCTTCTTTCCTCCTGCCATCTGATCAAACTGGCTAGGACAATCAGGTTGCTACCGGGGCTATCAGGCAAACCGCCTCCCAACAAGTTCAACCCCCAAAATCGGCTGAGCCAATTCCTCTTCAACCTGGTCATCCAATCAACCAGGTTCCTTCTGATCTCCCGGTTCATCATACTGGCAAGGCCTCTATCCAATTCTCTGTCAAGCGTCAGATAGTCTTTACCGACTCAAATTCTGACGAAGGGCAGGCCAGTCTTGAAAAAGTATCAGCTGATCCGCCCGCTTCTGAAGATAACTTATCTGATCATGAGGCAGAACACGTTGACAAAATATCTTTTCGATTGGATCGCCCGTTTGAGCCTTTGCCTAATATTGTTCTTGCTTCCGTTAAAAGTGGTGTTAAAGTAGGCCTGTCGGGGGGCGCTAATCATGAGCAAGTTCAGGAGTGAATTATTGCTGCACCCCAGCGGCTACGCCTGAAGCCATTCCAGTTTTGCATTCTGAACCGATGGATCAACCATCCCCTGATCCTGGGATGACAATACTTTCTACTATGGCTAGAGCTTCTGGCTAGAGGGAAATATTACCTGACCCTCTAGACATGCTGAAATCTATATCTGCTGGGAAAGGCTATGTTGGCATGGGCTACTGGACTGACTTCTGGAACGCTAGTGATGCGGAAAGAGTCCATGCTATTTATAATAACAGCGTTTATGTATGTATTTTTCATTCTCTTGCTCATTCTTTACACTTCGAGTCTATATATAAACTTACCCTGTTTTCCTTTTCTTTTTTCAAGGCCGTAGAGGAGATGACTAGGGCCATGATGGTCCCGAAGAAACAGGCTGCTGAAATTTCTCAACTGAAAAAGGAGCTTGAGAAGAAAAAGAAAACGGTTAGCTCAGCCTCAGCAAGTGAATAAAAGCTTAAAAGGTCTTTTGAAGAGAAACTGAAACAGTATGACTCAACTGAGGAGCCTTGGAGGAGGTCTGTTGGTGATGCTGAAACTAAAGTTGACAATGCCATGACCAGCCTAACAGGGCTCGCATTAAGGAATACCGAACTTGAAGCTAATCTGGCCAAGGCTGACTAGCAGTGCGCAGAGTTGGAAACGAAGCTATCTCTGGCTGAACAAGCCGCTGCTAGTCAAGAGGAAGAAGCTCGCACTGCCAAGGAAACTCTGGCTATCTCTCAACAATCCATGCTCGAGGCTCAGTAGGGGTCTGAGGAGGCCAAGCTTCGCTATGAGAGGCTGATCGATGACCTGAAGCAACAGAAGGTCAGCATGGAGGTGCTCTCACAGTAAGCAAGGTTAGCCCTTGAAATCCAGAGCGTTGATCGGTACAAGATATCTCCAGCATTCAAGGCTGTTATGCTGAGGGAACTCGAATGAGGGCTAGCTACTGCTCGAATGTTCTTCGGGGGTAAGGAAAGGTCTAGTGGAGAGGCTCGCCGTAAATAGGACCGAATGATTAAAAAGCACAAGGCTGAGTCTCTCCATACGATAAAAAACCGGAGGAAGAGATGGAAGGCTTATTACAAATCTATCGGGAAGGAGCCTCATAATATGCATCTAGAGCTTCCCTCCAAATCTTCTCTGGTGACCTTTCATATGGTCAGGGAAGCTGGTGCAATATCCAGGGGTATCGATATTGGACCTTTAATTGAGACTGATTACTCTCCTTTCATGGTTGAAGATCTTGAAGATGACATATGCTGGCTAGACTTTGGAGATCTGGCCAAGGGCTATGAAGAAGAAAGTGATCCTCTTTAAACCACCGGACCCGACGGCCCTTCAAGCGCTCCTGGAACCTGATCTCTCCTTCATCTTTATAAAAAAAAAATTACATCATACCACATACCTTGTAAATTCTTTTTGTAACACTATATAGACTATTCGTTCATCTTTTAATGATACAAATCTTTGATTTACTCGTGTGGTCTTCTTTACTTTAATCGACCATCTTTATTGATCGATTGAGATTGGTCCGATTGATTATTTTTCAATTGATCGAATTTAATTGATCATTGACCCGACCAGCTATCTTCACCGATCGAACTCGGTTCAACTTATTATCAATCATGTTTAATTCGTTCAATAACCTTTTTAACTGCTCATTATCCATCTGGTCAATCCTCGTTTTGGTTGGTTGAACTGAGCCTGGCCAAATTAGCTACTAGCCTATGTTGAGCCCGATCGGCTATGTAATCCACTGACTAGCTCTGGTTTGGTTTATAGTTGCTTTGTATGTTCGTTCAAGTAGTGTTCTTTTAATTGACCAGTTGCATGGTATCTGATTTATAGACTATTGTCTTTTATCTATCAACTAAGTTATTGGGATGTCTCCTGGTAGTCTGTTGCTTAAGATTCGTTGCAGTGAAGATTTTCTTATCTAACTAACTTAGCTTATATCATCCAATCTTTCTGGTTGATCTATATTCAAGCGTGAGAGTTTTGCTTATCCCATCCAGCTTTCGGCGCATCCCATCAGATATCTAATCACCTGAAGGCTCTCTAACAATGTTTTTAATGCACCCAATTAGTTTCGGTGAAAGTGCGTTGTCTTTGCAACATACCCTTTCTGCCCCATCACTGGGCCCCTCAAGACCTGTTCGGGGTCTTCGAGACTTGCTTTGTAAAGAAAAGAAATGTTAGAAAACTTTTTCCTGAACTATGCTTCCCTCGAGGGGTTTTTATTGATATCTTCAACCAAAACTATAAAAAGCAACCAAACGATTACGGAACAAAGATAAATCTGTAACTACTCTAAACTTAACAAAAGATCTAAAAATATATAGCAAATAACAGAAAGGAGAAATCCTTTAAGGGTAAAATATCTTCAAGTATTGAGCGTTGCATGGCCTGGGCAACTCTCCTCCTTCTGGTCAGACAAGGAGATATGTGTAGGGAAAAATTAACTAAAACGGCAGCGGAAGGCGAAAAGTAGATTTTCGTATAGTTTAAAATTTTTCTAAAGATTTGAACCTTAACCCTTTAATTAATTAAACACAAATATACGGTTAGAGTTAAATACCTCTTGTCGCGTGATCCGATTGACTTACGTCGATGGTAATCCGCAAGATCTTCAATCCTAGCACGTACGTGAATTACCTAGGAGCGTGGTCTCCCTTTTTTCTTTGAATTGCTTACCTGAGAATGGATGTATGGAACTTCTGATCCTGATCTTCAATTCCAAAACACCAAGAGCCTAGAAAAATAGTTCCGGTCACTTTTGAATTCACAATCGATATGATTGGAACTCGCGTAACCCTAAATCGAAAGTGTGCACAAAACTTTTTGATGTTAAAGGCTTGCAAGTGCACTATCGAATGAGAACTTATTTTTCTTTTTCTCTCTTGGCCGAAATTCTATGTGTATTGAGTAAGATTTTTATTTTCAAAGCAAACAAAAATCTCTCTCACTCAAGCTTCTCGGTGGCCGAAATTTATCACCTTATATTAATAAGGTGACCGAAATTTCTCCTCCTCAAAATAGGGTTGGCCGAATTCTTTGTGTAGGAAATCTAGGGTTGGCCAATTTCCTTACATGAAAAGGAATTGTGCTTTTCCCTAATTCCTATCAATTTAAGAATCCTAACCCTTATAGGACTAGGGTGGCCGAATTCTTTGTGTGGTATGTAGTGTATGTGGACTTAATCCTTACCACATTAGGACTCCTATCACTTAAAAGAATTCTAACCCTAATCCAACACATAGTATTTTATTTACTGATCAGGAAAAGATTTTGATTTAAACTATTAATTAATTAAATAATTAATTAATTTCCATTTAATCAAAACAATAAAATAAAATAATATCTTGGGCTATTTTATTAGCCTTGCCGCCCACACCATATATATATGGGCCTAATATTATTTTTCTTATTTTATTTAATACATTAGACTTTTAAAAAAAAAAACCCACATGTGAACCAGACTTATTCTTACTAAAAGAAACAAGCCCACCTGTCTCCTTTTAATATATTAATATAATAGTACAGCCCATTAAATAAATAATAGACATATTATATTCTTAATATATTAAATGCAATTCTAGATGGACCCATAAATTGGTCCGGTAGAATATATCAAGTGATCCATGCAAGTACGTGTGGATTGTGGATCTTGGCGGGCTATCTAAATTTAAGCTTCAATAGACATAACCTAATCACAATCAACAAATGATTCACTTAGGTCCGATCTATTAATTTTAACTCATTCCACTAAAGAGCTAAAATTGAACTCATAAATAAAGATAGAATAAGGAGATGTTTCTCATTCATACCCTAGACAATCTTATAGGAGACAGTGTATCCTCATGAATAATATCAGTAATCGCCAAGAGCTCATAGACTGCCTATAGCTCTCCAAGTTACCATATTTCCTCGTATGACCACATTTTGAACTTGGATATTTTGACTTGTCCAGAAGCCATGTCTTCAATAATCATTATTGAAAACTCAACGTTGAGATTTAATATCCAATACCTCAAAACATCCATATGATTATATTATACTCTCATTTAATAAATGGAGCCACGATGTCCATATCTATAAATGAAGTCCTCTATCAATTAACAAATGAATACCACCAAACTATCGAGGATAGACTATGCTATATAATCGTACTCATTGATAGCTCAAATGATAACACTTGCAACCATAAGTCCATCATTTATCTCAGGATTAAGATCGACTCTCCGATTGTCCTAATAATGAAAAGACTTATATCTAGTGACGGTTCAAGATAAAGTATTTCATTGTGATCATGTTCAATGCACCCAGTGCACTAGATTCTTTTACTCGAAAACCTTTCGATGATTTTAGACTCATCATAACTCATTTGATCCCACTCAAATGCTAGTAAAAGAATTCTACAACTTTATCAAGATAGAGGTGCCCAACCTTTAACTTAAGTTGTGAACGTTATTCAAGACTAACTAAAGAATTGTGTCTACCTCACACATAACCGGATGTATGAACAATTCTTCATTTCTCATAGTCTTTTGACCTTATGATTATTGTTAATAGCTAAAATTGGCTAAGGACCAAAGGAAAATTTTCCACCTCCTAGACCTGGTTCCATACCCATGAGTTTCATCGGGAGATCTCAATATCCAGAGCCAAGCTACGATACCACCCCAGGCACAAGGGCGGGCTCCAGAAACACCCGACATAGAGCCCGGACCTGAGAGCTTCCACCAGGAGACCTCTCTATCCAGGGCCGAACTATGATACCACCCCAGAAACAAGGGCGGGCTCCGAAAACATCCGGGATAGAGCCCGAAACGATCAGATTTAGCCCACATCACCAAAACTAGAAGCTCCCCGAAGTCAAGATCATCTCGCAAATGCTCAAGAAACTCGTCTGTACCTCGATTGGCACAGAAGAATGTCCCTAGAAGGCCGCGAGGTCAGTCGAGGCCACACCTAGCTTCGAAAAAGTCAAGGGAAGCCAGATCCGGCTCCATGCTGGATGAAACTTCTCGGACATCAAGGTCGAAATACTAATCAACCTCCCTGATTGATACACCACACCATATCGTCACATCCCACGACCTCTATAAGGATCATACCTGGAAACGTTATCTACATGCAGAACAAGTAATAAAATCCAAAAAGGAAACAAATTGATCTCCACCACGATACTCTCAATTCGGGCGTCAATCCAAAAGTCAATGATATTAACGCAAGAAAGCCAGCCCGATAAGGAAGAGACTGAGACAATCAAGGGGGAATCAGTCTGTTAACCTACAAACCATGTATAAATAGAAAAGAAAAGAAAGGAAAAGAGGAGACTACTATTCGACAGGCATACGACTAACAATCGACCATTTCCCAGAGAGATTTGAGAGAAAAGATAGAAGAATATTTGTATTCGTATACCATGCATGTTAAATAAAAACATTCTTGCTTACTTGTCACTTTATAAATCATTGTTACATATATAAAGAATTTTGGCCACCACTTACGTGGTAGTGGTCTCGAGGGCGTTAACTGAGATTTCTCATCCCGAGAAAAATTTCCGTTAACACTTTCTGGCGCCATCTGTGGGAAAAACTTCTTACACCCAATTAACCAATCGTTTGCATCTATACTTTCATTATTTTATAGGAACTATGAGACTCCGCTCCTCCCAAGGCCAACATAGAGTCCCGGAGCAATCTCCGGCAAGGCCAACCCGAAAAGCCCCAGGAAGGGGGAGAAAGTCTGGATATATTAATCAAGCTCCGATCCAGACAACCAATACGCGGGCTACTGGCCACCCCATAGTGAGCCAGGCAGCGCTCGACCAACAAGCGGCGGCCTTCGTAGAATCCATCCGCGTCAGCCTCCTCGCTGAAGGCATCACAATCCAGCCAACCAACCTGAATGATCAGGGAGAGCCGAGCAGGCTCAGAGCTAGAACACCTGCTTTCGATCGCCTAGGACCTCCTCCTCCTCCAGAGCCGGCTCGAGATAGATCAGGGCCCCAACGTTCGATCCGGGATAGGCTGGGACCCATGCCCCCAGCTCCGAAAAAACTTTCACAATATCAACCCCTGCTGGTTAAGTCTGCCGCGGATGTTTTTACCCCGAAGCCGCGAGGGCTATCTTATCCAACTACATCTAGGAGAACTACCCGGGCCCTAGAGGAGGAAAGTAGACAAACTCCCCGAGTGGATCATGTCCAGGAGGAGGACCGGATAGAAATTGCCAGTTCATCAGAAAGATTCGACAGTGAGGAATCTGAGGTTAACTCGAAGAGACCCGGGAACAAGCGACTGAGGGATCAGCTGGCAAAGCTACAAAAAGAGGTCTTGCAGATAAGGAAGGGAAAGAATAAGGAGGAAAAAAAGAATCCCCTGAGCGAGATGAACGCTCCCTTCACTAGGAGGATCCGGGAAGCAAAGCTCCCCCCAAAATTCAAAATGCCAGCAGATAAGTTCTCTGAAACGGAAGATCCTCTAAGCCATCTAGAGAGCTTCGTTCAACAAATGGAAGTCCAGAACACTACCAGAGCAGCTATGTGCAGGATGTTTCCAACAACCTTGACCGACTATGAGAAAACCTGGTTCAGGAAACTGCCCGTTGGTAGCGTGGATTCTTTCATAAAACTGTCAACCGATTTTTGCTCACAATTCCAAGGAGTTAAACCTTGTCCGAAAGATCCCATACACCTCTAATATGTGATCCAGGAGCGGAGTGAAACTCTTCGATCGTATGTAGAGCGATTTCACAAGGAGGTCATACAAATTGGAGTTTTCACTGAAAAAGAAACCCTCGCCAACTTCATAAGAAACCTCTGGGCAGGAAAGCTTTTCCGTTCTTTCGCCAAGAGACCTCCCGAGACTTACCAGGAGGCCTATGACCGGGCTCTCGAGCAGGTCGAGATCGACGAATAACTCAAGGTCAAGATAGAACATGACGACATGAGAACGGCCAAGCGTCTGAAGAAAGAAGCCCCCAAATTTGAGCCAGTGCAGAAAGCTCAGAATAAACCTCCCAACAGGTCGACCTATCACCTCCCAGCACCTCCGCATAGGCAAGAAAGATATCCAGCAAAACGAACCCCTCCCCAGGCTTCGCCGCCTCCCAGGACCGTGGCTCCAACAATACAAGGGGAAAAAGGGTATGACCACTATACCCCTTTGAATGCTTCCAGGGAAACAGTCTACCTTGCCATACGAGATAAAGGGTTGCTCTAAAAGCGTGCTCCCATGAAGGCCCCAGCTGACAGGAGAAACCGATACAAGTACTGCGACTTCCACAAAGACGTGGGCCACAACACATCGGAGTGCTATAACTTGCGCAACCAGATTGAGGCCCTGATAAGGGGAGGATGCCTGATTGAGTTCTTACAACAGGTCAGAGATAATATCAGAACTGGAAGGGAGGTGCAAGCTGAAATTCGCGAGGACACAGAAAAGAGGAAATGGGAGCAGGCTGACTTAATGCAATAGATCCAAGTGATACACACTATTAGCGGAGGTCCTACATTGGCCGGCGTCTCCAATAACTCCCGGAAAAACCATGCAAGAAAGGTTCCCCGCCTCAGAGAGAGCCGGGGGATCTTCGAAGTCAGCTAGTGCCCGACAGAGCCATCCCAGTCAGCTTAGATCGTATTCACCAAAGCAGATGTCTTCAACACTGTGCAACCTCATGATGATCCTATGGTCATCACGATACAGATCGCCAACTGTCTGGTCCATCGCGTGCTCGTGGATACGGGTAGCAGTGTAGATATCCTCTTCAAGGATACCCTAGAAAAACTGAACCTGAAGCAACATTGCTACAACAGCTGTACCACTCCACTTTACGGTTTCACTGGGGACTCGATCATACCAGTGGGGTCAATGATCCTCCCAGTAATCATCAGGGTCACCCCACTCCAACAGAATGTAATGACCGACTTTGTTGTGGTGGACACCCCATCGGCCTACAACGCCATCTTAAGGAGACCTTTCCTGTCCTCCTTGAAGGGAGTCTTGTCCATATACCACAACGTCTTGAAATTCCCGGTTGGAACCAAGGTAGGAGAGGTACGCGGAGACCAGCAGGCAGCCAGGAAATGTTACGCAGTATCTGCCAATCCTACAGCCTTAGCGAAGCAGTGTGTACAGGTGACAGTAATCCAGAAAGACGTGGATACATCCCGGATAATCCAGGAGGAAAAAGAGCCCGCAGAACACCCTGGGCATCAGGAGGATGAACCTATCATGCCCTACGAGGAAGAACGAAGTAAGGAATGGGCCAGCGGGCAGCCCGTGGATAAACTAGAAGAGATATCCATCAGGAATGACGATCCCTCCAAGGTCGTCAAGGTCGGAGCCACCCTCGATCCAGAAGTAAAAAGAGGATTGATTGATCTTCTTAGGGAATTCAGCGACATCTTCGCCTGGAACAATAATGAAATACCTGGAATCCCAGCATCGTTGGCCACTCACCGGCTAGCAGTAGATCCAACAGTCAAGCCCGTCAAGCAGAAGAGGCGTCATTTCAACACTGATAGGAACACGGCGGTGCAGGAAGAGGTTCATAAATTAATCAAAGCGGTGTTCGTCAAAGAGGTACGTTACCCCGAATGGATCGCCAACGTGGTCATGGTCACGAAGGCGAATGGAAAATGGCGTATGTGTGTCGACTACACCGACCTCAACCGGGCTTGTCCGAAAGACAGTTTTCCTTTGCCAAAGATCGACCAGCTGGTTGACTCCACATCCGGAAATAAACTTTTAAGTTTTATGGACGCATTCTCAGGATACAACCAAATTAAAATGCACCCGGCTGACCAAGATAAAACCAGTTTCATTACTGGGCAGGGCTTATACTACTACAAGGTGATGTCGTTTGGTTTGAAGAATGCAGGAGCCACATACCAGCGGCTGGTTAACAAATTGTTCAAGCCCGAGATAGGAAGAACGATGGAAGTATATATCGACGACATGATCACGAAATCCCCAACCACAAAGGGACATCAGAAAGACCTTCGCAAAACCTTCCTCATACTAAGGGAAAACCAGATGCGTTTGAAGCCCTCCAAATGTGCTTTTGGGGTAACGGCAGGAAATTTTTTGGGCTTCATGGTTCATGAGAGAGGTATAGAAGCCAACCCAGAAAAAATCAAAGCTATCTTGGACCTGGAATCCCCGACCTCGCTCAAGCAAGTGCAGATTCTGACTGGACGGGTGGCAGCACTCAACAGGTTTATCTCTCGCTCCACCGATAAATGTCTCCCGTTCTTCAAGGCCATCAAACAAGGAAAGAACATGAAATGGAGCCAGGAAAGCGAGCAGGCGTTTCAAGCTTTAAAGGAGTACCTAACAAGCCTCACTTTGTTAGTCGAGCCGGTTCTCGGAGATGAATTACAGATTTACCTGGCCGTATCAGAAACTTCAATAAGCGGGGCTTTGGCCAAGGATTGTAGCGACGGTTTTCAGAGACCCATATACTATGTGAGTCATGCCTTGACCAAATCAGAAAGGAACTACGTTCTCCTGGAGAAGCTCGCTTATGCTCTGGTGATCTCAGCGAGGAAACTCGCACAATAGCAGTGGTGACAGACCAACCCCTCCGTCAATTCTTGCAAAGACCAGATGTGTCAGGAAGGCTAGTTTTATGGGCACTAGAGCTCACTCAGTTCGACTTAGAGTATAAGCCCCGGACTACGATTAAGGCACAGGCTTTAGCCAACTTCGTGGCAGAATTCTCAGCGATCCTAGATCCAGTTGAATCAAACGAGGTCCCTGAGAAGATATCAGAGGTCAAAAATTGGCCAGAGGGCTGCAAGCCATGGATCCTCTTTTCAGACGGAGCATCCCGACGAGCTGGGGGAGGAGCTGGCATAGTTTTGATAGATCCGGAGGGGACTGAATTCTGTCATTGTTTCAGATTTGAATTTAAAGCTACCAACAACGAAGCGGAATATGAAGCCCTCCTAGCCGGGATGAAGGTAGCCATCAAACTAAAGGCCGACTACCAGCAGATCAAGAGCGATTCGTTGCTTGTTGTAAACCAGGTGACTGGGGTCTACCAGGCAAAGGGAGATAATATGGTTGCCTACTTAAATCTAGCTCGATTGCTGAAAAAAAAATTTAAGGGACTCAAGATAGATCAGGTGCCTCGACACCAAAACCATCGCGCATATGTTCTGGCTAAAATAGCAGCGAACGGAGGCCAATCCCTACCAAGGGGAATTCCCCTCCAAGTAATCACCCAGCCAAGCATAGCCACAAATGGAGAAATTTGTTCCCTGGATCGCCTACCTTGCTAGATGGACCCAATTATCACCTATCTCCTTGAAGGAGAGCTTCCTGAAGAGCCCGACCAAGCCCGAAGAGTTAAGAGATTCTTAGTTCGATATTGTATGGTGGACGGATACCTCTACAGGAGGGGCAGATCCCTCCCCTTACTTAGGTGCTTGCATCCCGATGACGCTAAGTGGGCATTGAGAGAGGTCCACTCTGGGGACTGTGGGAACCACATAGGTGGAGAAGCTCTAGCCTATCAGGTGCTTCGTATGGGGTACTACTGGCCGACCATCCATCAAGATGCAAAGAGTTTTATGTAATCCTACGAACCTTGTCAAAGAACCTCAAACTTGAGCCACCAGCCACCCGAGCGACTGTCGTCCCTCAGCTCACCTACCCCTTTGCCATGTGGGGAATCGACCTAATTGGGCCACTTCCCACCGCTCATGGACAGATGAAACATGCTATCGTGGCTATCGACTACTTCACAAGATGGGTCGAGGCAGGACCTCTTGCTCGAATATCAGAAAAGAATACAACCAAGTTCATCAAGACTAACGTGGTATGCAGGTTTGGGACCCCTCTCATCATTGTAGCCGACCTAGGAAAGCAATTCGACAACGTCCGATTCAACGACTTCTGCAAGGGATTGGGGATCGACCTCAGGCTCGCTTCAGTGGCTCATCCCCAGACTAACGGGCTGGTAGAATCCACCAACAAGACAATCAAGAAACTTCTGAAAAAGAAGCTTCAGCAGAGGAAAGGTAAATGGGCCGAAGAGCTACCAGAAGTCCTTTGGGCATACCGGACTACAAAAAGAACACCTACTGGAGAAACACCTTACTCCATGGCCTTCGGGGTTGAAGCAGTCCTCCCCATCGAGCATAAATTGACCCCGTTCAGGGTACAGCACTTTAAGCCCGAAAGTAACGAAGTCAAGCTCCGGGCTAGTTTAGACCTCTTAAAAGAAATGCAAGACCGGGTAGCAGAGAAAGTAGCGATCTACCAGAGCAGGATCGCTAGATACTTCAACCAAAAGGTTAGATCCCAGAAATTCAAGGAAGGGAATCTGGTACTTAGGAAAGTAACACTGAATACTCAGAAAAGGTCGGATGGAGTCTTAAGTCCAAATTGGGAAAGGCCATATTTGATAAAGCTAGTTGTTCGCAATGGAGCTTATAAACTCGAAGACATGGACGGACGACCCAACAACCACACTTGGAATGCAGATCATTTGAAAAAATTCTACCCTTGAAAGAAGTTCTCAAGCAGACTATCCCCACTTAGGTTTCATTACAGGTCCTAATAAAGATGTACTACATCTCAATCATCAATAAAGTCATTTTCCTTTTCTCTTCAATCTTTATCTCCAACTATGTTAACCGTTAGTGACTATACCCTTGTATGGGAATTCGACATAAACATCTCGAGACCAGGAAATAGCTCGATAGCCCTCTTGATGCCTTGGTCGGGCTACCACCCCCAAGAAGGATCGGAGTGTAAGAGCATAGTTGCCCTCTAGATCTCGAAATCAGGAAATAGCTCGATAGCCCTCCTGATGCCTTGGTCGGGCTACCAACACCAAGAAGGATCTCAGTATAAGAGCATAGTTGCCCTCCAGATCTCGAGACCAAGAAATAGCTCGATAGCCTTCCTGATGCCTTGGTCGGGCTACCACCCCCAAGAAGGATCTGAGTGTAAGAGCATAGTTGCCCTCCAGATCTCGAGACCAGGAAATAGCTCGATAGCCCTCCTGATGCCTTGGTCGGGCTACCACCCCCAAGAAGGATCTGAGTATAAGAGCATAGTTGCCCTTCAGATCTCGAGACCAGGAAATAGCTCGATAGCCCTCATGATGCCTTGGTCGGGCTACCACCCCCAAGAAGGATCTGAGTGTAAGAGCATAGTTGCCCTCCAGATCTCGAGACCTGGAAATAGCTTGATAGCCCTCCTGATGCCTTGGTCGGGCTACCACCCCCAAGAAGGATCTGAGTGTAAAAGCATAGTTGCCTTCCAGATCTCGAGACCAGGAAATAGCTCGATAGCCCTCATGATGCCTTGGTCGGGCTACCACCCCCAAGAAGAATCTGAGTGTAAGAGCATAGTTGCCCTCTAGATCTCGAGATCAGGAAATAGCTCGATAGCCCTCCTGATGCCTTGGTCGGGCTACCACCCCCAAGAAGGATTTGAGTATAAGAAAATAATTGCCTTCCAGATCTCCAAGACTAGGAAATAACTAAGTAACCCTCCTAATGTCTTGGTTAGGTTATCACCCCATAAAAAAAATAAAAAAATATATGTATGTATATATAAACAGATATATATATATATATATAATGTTTGCTTTCGTGTGCAGGATCAAAATCACCATAATTCCCTACACGAATCTTAAATACTGCTACACGTGCTACTCTGGATACCATTCAAGACAGGAAATAAAATAAAATTCTCAAAAAGGTGCTTGAATTTATCATTAAGGGCAAGGGGAGCCTATCCCCTGATAAGGCTACATCCAAATAGGGAGCCCAACCCCCGAACTCGGGCTACAAAAGAAGAAGAAAAATGAAAAATTGATAATGGCAAAATGACAAAGCAGGGTGCCCACCCTATTTTTCTGGGCAATCAAAAACAAATCATCCGCTTCAAGCTTTGGGGCTCTCATGGCTCCCCTCCACTGGCCCTCCTCCTTCCTGCTGATCCGCGGCATCAACCCCCTCTACAGGTAGCTGTCCATCTGGGTTATCCTCGCCGACCGCTCTTCCATCTAGAGGCTTCATCGAATGATCAGCTGGATCTTCCTCCAATACTTCATTAATTACCTCCATAACCTCTGGAGGGACAGCCACGTCAAGAAGGGCAGCCAAGGACCCCATCTAGCTCCTATCGACCTCTATCTCTATTAAAGGGGGATCCTCAGATGGGCTCCTAACCTCTTCACCAGCTCCCGATTGGTCCTCCTCGGATCGAGAAGACATTGCTTTGCTGGAAGATTCCCCAGGACCCGAGGTGATAAAGGAAGGAAGATGGAAGGAGGGATCTGACTGTGTGGGCTGCTTCCCAGTTCCTGCTGGGCTAGAGGGGACCACCTTATCGCCCTCAGGGCGAGATAACTCTGCAGCTTTGAACATAATTTCCTGCTTGTCCCAGCCCGTAATAGCCGATAAATCAAAGGGAGGAGGAAGAGCTTCTGCGGCCTGAAAGGAAGCATAAAAATACCCGTCGCTGAAGGAGGTCTCCGCATCAGCTTGCAGTTTGGCCACCTGAGAAATCAGAGACCGGTTCTCGAGGTCCAGCTTCTTAGCCTCAGATCTCCAGGAATCCCGCTGCCTAGCCTGCCGGAGAGATTGAAGATGCTCCTGATCGAAAGATTGCTTCATCCTCTCATGATCGCAGCGAAGCTCAGCCATCTCGAGCTCAATTTTGCCCTGGCTGGAAGTCACCTTTTCCACTAAAGACCGAGCCTGCTTGAGCAGTTCCCCGGCCTTCTCGGCTTCAGCCTCGGCTTTTGTAGCCCGATCACAAAGGAGGGCTACCTGCTGGCCCATCACGACATTAACCTTAAAGGCCTACAAATACAAAACCCGAGTTAGAAACTGAACGAATAAAAAAAAATAGCGTGAAGGAAATACAATTACCTCAGCTAAGATAGCAGACCCATTGGTTATAAGGATGTCCACAGGCATAGAAGCCATCTTGGAGATCCTGCCACCCGGACAGGACGCTATGAACTGCTTCAGGACCTCATCCCGCCTTGTTGAACTCGACTGAGGCCGAAAGCAGCTGGAAGGAGCCTTAGCGACATCTTTCCTAGAAACCGCCGAAGCTTTAGTTGTTGGAAGCGCAGCTGAATCAGGTGTTTGAGTTGAAGGGGTAGCGACTTTAGCGGCCATGGCCGAGGGGGCAGAAACAGTCGGGCCAACCCCCTAGGGAGCTTTACCCAAAGCCCGGAAAGCCTGCGAGGCCAGAGTGGCCATCTTGGACCCGGCCGGAGAGACAGAAGAAGCCAGGGCAGGTTCGACCCCAGAGGAGGGAAGAGAAGCTCCACCTTGAGGAGAGCGTGAGACGTGTGGGGTGGCTGGCTCCACGACAAAAACTGTGAATAAGCAGATTAAAGAAGAAAATGTTAGAACCAAGCTAAGTAATAAGACGAAGCGACACAAGGATACTTATGAGGAATAGCATCTGAAATCCGTAGATATTTGTTCACCTTACGAGGGTCAAAAGCTTCAGCGGTAGGGAACTTCGGATTCAGGTAATTCCGGGCTAGAATAGCCTTTAAGACGGCTTCGGACTCGGCAGACAGGGAGTCCCAGTCCCGGTCCCAGGGGGGCTTGTCACTGAAAGCCGTAGGAACCTCGAATTCATGCCCTCCAATGAAAATCGAGCTCCCCCAGTCATCCCCCGCTAGGGTCCATTCTTCTTTCCACGTGGGATCCTTCTTCGAAGCACCGGGAATGATGAAATTGAGCTTATTCTTGGCCTTGGCGTAGAACTGACCCCGAGGAGCCCCAAACAAGCTCCAAATCTAAAAAAGATTTGCCAGCTCCTCTGCACCTGGCTCCCTCGTCACTTCACTCATCTGGCATTGTTCCCTCTATAGTACCAGGAAACCAATCAAATGCCTCCAGAAGCCCGGCGTTAACTGGAGGGGAGCGAGCTGGATAGCATTTAGAGCCCGCTGAAGGGTCGGATGAAGGGGAAGACTGACTCCGTTCTCAAGAGCGGCCACATGGATCGGAAGCACGCCTTTAGGGGGGTTGAAAAACTCAAAATTCTTGGGAGGCACCGAGATGGATACACTATCGGGGATGCCAAACTTTGACCTCAAGCGGTCGATCGACACCGGGTCAACGGTGGAATCTGGGATAACCCAGAAATCGTAGGGAGGAAGCCTCTCCCCAAGGGGACCAGGAGCCAAGACCCGACGCTCCCCCGTAGTGCCACCAGCCGTTTCTTTGTCGGAATCATCATTGACGATATCTAAAGGGTGGTCGGGATGGTTGGAGAACCCGTTCCCAATAGATACATTCCTACTGGACCGCCGACGTTGTGAGGTGGGTGGGGAATCATCACCGTCAGAACTCCTCCTAGCCCGCTTCCCCAGACTAAGACTGACAACCTCCTCGCCGTCGAATATGGAATCACTTGAATCACGACTGTTTTTCGACATTATAGAAGACGAAGAATGAAGAAAGAATAGAAGACGAAGAATGAAGAAAGAAGCAAGCTTGAAAATATTTCTCAACAAAAAGTTCTTTTAGCTCGAGAAGATGTGAAGAAGATGAGTAGGAAAACAGACATATATATAGGCAGGAGGGCAACAGCACAAGTTACCAAGATACTCGAGTGGTAACGGTAAAAAAATCGACTCAGTAACGTAACCGGATTAAACTTGAAAGCGGACTAATCATCTCATGCCACATCATTTAGGCAGTTAAGAAGAAGATCTCCCCAAGATCCTGGTAACGGTAAAAAATCTCAGGGACTGCCGTAACATGATCAGATTAAATTCGAAGATAAAATAGTCGGTTCATAACACGTCACTCAAATGAAGAAATTTTCCAAAATTTCGGTAACGGTAAAAAGAGGAAGATTTCCCAAATAAAGTGAAAATCTGACCTCAACCCCGAGCTCGACGTCTGGTGTTCAAGTCAGAGGGGACTTCTGTTAATAGCGAAAATTGGCTAAGGACCAAAGGAAAATTTTCCACCTCCTAGACCTGGTTCCATACCCATGAGTTTCATCGGGAGATCTCAATATCCAGAGCCAAGCTACAATACCACCCCAGGCACAAGGGCGGGCTTCAGAAACACCCGAGATAGAGCCCGGACCTGAGAGCTTCCACCAGGAGACCTCTTTATCCAGGGCCGAACTATGATACCACCCTAGAAACAAGGGCGAGCTCCGGAAACATCTGGGATAGAGCCCGGAACGATCAGATTTAGCCCATATCACCAAAACTAGAAGCTCCCCGAAGTCAAGGTCATCTCGCAAATGCTCAAGAAACTCGTATGTACCTCGATTGACACAGAAGAATGTCCCTAGAAGGCCGCGAGGTCAGTCGAGGCCACACCTAGCTTTGAAAAAGTCAAGGGAAGCCAGATCTGGCTCTAAGCTGGATGAAACTTCTCGGACATCAAGGTCGAAATACTAATCAACCTCCCTGATTGATACACCACACCATATCGTCACATCCCACGACCTCTATAAGGATCATACCTGGAAATGTTATCTACATGCAGAACAAGTAATAAAATCCAAAAAGGAAACAAATTGATCTCCACCACGATACTCTCAATTCGGGCGTCAATCCAAAAGTCAATGATATTAACGCAAGAAATCCCGCCCGATAAGGAAGAGACTGAGACAATCACTGAGACAATCAAGGGAGAATCAGTCTGTTAACCTACAAACAATGTATAAATAGAAAAGAAAAGAAAGGAAAAGAGGAGACTACTATTCGACAGGCATACGACTAACAATCGACCATTTACCAGAGAGATTTGAGAGAAAAGAGAGAAGAATATTTGTATTCGTATACCATGCATGTTAAATAAAAACATTCTTGCTTACTTGTCACTTTATAAATCATTGTTACATATATAAAGAATTTTGGCCACCACCTACGTGGTAGTGGTCTCGAGGGCGTTAACTGAGATTTCTCATCCCGAGCAAAATTTCCGTTAACAATTATTTACCTTGACAATTATAATAATAAATGCTATAAGTATTTGTAAGAATCAGAAAACACTTTATTAATATGAAAAGATTGTCAATTACAATATTACACTCTTGCTATTGAGCATAATCCTAACAATATGCTCCGTGCCCAGCTAGCCCGAACACCTGATAAGGTCCTTCCCACTTGTCCGCTAGTGACCCAGTCGTCTTATCCTTTATATTTGGGGATACCCATCTGAGAACCAGATCTCCAAGTTGGAATTTTCTTTCTCGGACATGCAAGTTGTAGTATCTTGCGACTCTTTGTTGGTAGGCTGCGTTCCTTACCCTTGCCATATCCCTTTTTTCTTCCAACTCATCTAGATTCTGTTCTAGGGTCTCTACATTGTTGTTATGCTGATATAGTTGGATTCTAGGAGAAAGGTGGGCTATCTCAACCAGAATGACGGCTTCAGTCCCGAAAGCTAAGGAATAAGGCGTCTCTCCAGTCAATGTTCTTTGAGTTGTTCGGTAAGCCCAGAGTACTTCATGCAACTTATCTGCCCAATTCCCTTTTTTGCCCTCGAGCTTGGCTTTCAAGGTGTGCTTAATGATTTTGTTGACAGCTTCGGTTTGGCCATTGGTCTGAGGATGAGCCGGCGTAGCATAATAGTTTTTAATGTGATATTTCTAGCACATTTCTCTGAAGTTATCATTTTCGAATTGTGTTCCATTATCGGTGATAATTATGTCTGGGATCCCGAACCGATAAATGATGTTTTTCTTTATAAAGCTGGTGCTATTATCTTCGGTTATATGTACCAATGCTTCTGCCTCAGCCCACTTTGTTAAATAGTCCACCGGTACAATAGCATTCTTTGCACCTCCTTTAGTTACTGTTGGCACTGGGTCGATCAAATCTAATTCGCATATTGTGAACGGCCACGGTTAAGTTAGATTTTTCAGGTTCTCGGGTTGCTGCTTGATGTCATTTGTGATTCTATGATAAGTGCTGCATTTCTCAGCCACTGATTTGGCATCTTGAAAAAGAGTTGGCCAATAGAAGCCTTGTCCGAGGGTTTTATGAGCCAAGCCTTTTCCCCTAGAATGGTTTCCACATATGCCTCTATGTATGCTAGCCAAAATCTTTCCTCCCTCATCTTGACTGACACACCTATGCAGGGCCTTAGAAAACCCCCTTCTGTAGAGCTCTCCTCATATTATTGAATATCGGACTGCCCTGTATCAGGTGCGCTTTGTTTCAGCTGTATCTATTAGGAGTGTGCTGTCTTCTAAGTATTTCCTGATCGGCGTAACCTATGTGACCTGCTCTTCTTCTATTGTTTCGACTGCTAGCATTTCTTCTTCTTTAATGCTTGGCTTTTTGAGACGAGCCACTAGAATCATTATAGACCATATACCAGCGGTTGCCGACGCCAATCTTGATAATGCGTCAGCTTTCTCATTCTTTTCTCTCAGTATCTGAGTGATTCTTTAAACCTTAAACATCCCAAGGAGTGCCTTAGCTATCTCTAAATATGCTGCCATATTAGAGTCTTTTGCTTGGTACTCATCCCAGACATGGTTAAATATAATCTAGGAGTCACTGAATATCTCTACTTCATCCGCTCCCAGTTTCGTGCATACCCTGAGTCCAGCTAACAGCGCCTCATACTCAGCCATGTTGTTGGTAGCTTTGAAGTCAAATTGCAAGGCACACTCTACCTGATCACCTTCGGGGGGTTATCACCACTATGCTGCCCCGCTGCCGTGCGCATTTGATGACCCATCAACGTGTAGTTTCCAGTTAAAAATCTTCCTTTCCTTTTCTTCCAATATTCTGATCACCTTACTGTGTGGTTCACTGAACTCGGCGATCATGTCCGCAACCGCCTGGCCCTTTACTGAAGCCCTTGGTAAGCAAGCAATGTCGAACTCACTCAACTCAACTGCCCCTTTTGTCAGTCTTCCTGATTCTTCTGGCTTGGATAGAATCTGCTTTATTGGACAATTTGTGTATACCTCAATCTTATGGGCCTGAAAGTAGGGTCTTAATTTCCTTGCAGCTGTCACTAGTGCTAATGTCATATGTTCGACTGCCGAGTATCTTGTTTCTGCTGGCAACAGAGCCTTGCTAGTGCAGTACACTGGTTTCTGTACTCCTTCTTCCATTCTTACTAATACCAAGCTAATAGCCACAGTTGTGACTGACAGGTATACGTACAATGTTTCTCCCATTTGAGGTTTTGATAAGATATGAGCCTTACCCAAGTACTCTTTGATCTTCTTGAATGCTTGTTCACTTTCCTCATTCCATTCTACCCCCTTGCCTTTTCTTATTGCTATAAAGAAAGGTAAACATCTGTCGGTTGACTTGCTGATGAATCGGTTTAATGAAGCTAAGCAACTCGTCAACCTTTGAATGTCTTTCAGGGTAACCGGGGATCTCATCTTTTCTAGGGCTCTTATTTTTTTAGGATTCACCCTGATTCCCCTCTGGTGCATCTGGAATCTGAGGAATTTTCCCGATGGTGCCCCAAAGACACACTTGTTCAGGTTCAGCTTCATCCCATATCTTCTTAGCACTTTGAATGGTTCCTCCAGGTCAGTTGCATGCCTAGCTGCAGTGATGCTTTTCGTTAACATGTCGTCTATATAGACTTCTATGTTTTTGCCAATCTGTCGGGCGAACATTTTGTTTACCAGTCTTTGATAAGTTGCCCCGGCATTTTTTAGACCAAAAGGCATCACTTTATAGCAATAGAGCCCTTGATCTGTTACAAAAGCAGTTTTTTCCTCATCCGGGCTGAACATCCTGATCTGGTAGGAGCCTGAATATGCATCCATGAAGCTTAGTAACTCGTGCCCCACAGTCGCATCGACCAACTGATCTATTCGGGGCAATGGAAAGCTATCCTTCGGGCACGCTTTGTTTAGATCTGTGAAATCTTCGCACATTCTCCACTGTCTATTTTTCTTTTTCACTAGTACTACATTTGCCACCCAGTCAGGATATTGGACTTCCCTATCCTGCTGCCGGTAACTTACTGACTTCTTCTTTAATCGCTTGACTCCATTTCGGCTGGAACTGATGCCTCTTCTGAATTACCTGTTTGTGCTCTGGGTCTACAGTTAGAGCGTGGCAGATTATTCTGGCGTCGATTCCTGGCATATCTTCATGCCTCCACACGAACATGACAAGATCATTTTTCTCAGTTTCGTTTTAAAAGATCAGTCCGTCAATAATATTTGATAAAACCTCACAAAGCCTAAATCAGTTTGAGAACATAAATATAGTGGCAAGTGGGGTGTCGTCCACAGGAAGCGGAGTTAGCTAAACTAGTTAATGCTAAAGCAATGTTATGTATATATATATAATAGCGAAACATGAATTGGTGAAAATGTAGATGTGAATCACACTCTAAATAACACTAAATTAAATATGTAAACAAAATGAAGGAGGAATATGGAGTGAAGGATATATATAGATGATGGAAACTAAGGAGTTAATGGATACGAAAGTAAATACTGGGCAACGCAACAAACTTGTCAATAACACGGCTATTCAAGGTAACCGACCTAAGATGTATAGAGTCGGTTATTTATCCCTAGAAGGTGGCCAACCTAGGATGTATAGTGCGGACCACCTATTAGGGATTAATCCGTGTAAACTACCAACCTAGGATGTATAGAGTTGGTTGTTTATCGGATTCTAGAAATGAAGATCATCTACCTAACAATGACTCAACCGATTATAAATAGTCACCCTAGGATGTATAGTGATGACTTCTAACTCTCTCACGGATTCCAACCTAGGACGTATAGTGCTAGAAAATACGATCGAGGTTAGATTAAAACCGCGGTTCCAGAGTCGGAATTCATGACTTTCCGTCTATTCTTTGGAGCATTAAACAACTAAATAAGATGTATATCTAGATGCAATACTCATACATAATACAAAGATATCTTGCAAAGAGGATGTATCTACACAAGAAATCAATGATAAACATTCACAACAAGAATAGATCAATGGAAGATAGACATGAATATCAATATAATATCAAGTTTATGTAAAAGCCCAATATTTAACTAACTACTCCATCAACCCCTTAGAGAGGATTTAGCTACTCATTACAACTAGGAAACCAAGAGAAAGGAGAAAGAAATAACCCTTGGAGAACATCTCCTTCCTTGAAGTGGCTCCAATTTCCTAACTTCCTTGAAGTTGAGTAGAGAATGTAAGGATGAGAGAGAGAGAGAGAGAAACTAGATCTAAGAATGCTTAATCTCTGCTAAACGGAGTTAAAAGCTCCTTAAAACGTTTCTATACTTTTCTATTTATACTAGATACAAAAATAGGTCACTTAAGCTTTGAAAATCAGACTGGCGTGCTCGGAGTACGGGTGGAGTGTGGGTGAATTACCCGCACTGTACCCGTACTGTATGGGTTGTCTGCAACTTCAGTTCTCGGATCAGGGCATTAGTGCGGGTGGAGTGCGGTTGAATCACCCGCACTTGACCCGCACTTGGAATCGCACTGTGATCGCACTTGAATTGCACTTCCCTGTCAGGTACAAAATCTACCTTCTGTTCCTGGTGCAAGTGTGGGTGGAGAGCGGTTTGATGACCCGCACAGTACCCGCACTCTAACGTCAGGTGCAATTCTGCTCTTCTGTTCTTGGTGCAAGTGCGGGTGGAGTGCGGTGTGATGACCCACACAGTACCCGCACTCTAATATCAGGTGCCTCTTCAACTTCTCTGGTTTGGCATTAGTGCGGGTAGAGTGCAGTTGGATGACCCGCACAGTACCCGCACTTTATCGTCAGGTGCAACAACAGCTTCTCTGGTTTGGCAGCGGTGCAGGTGAAGTGCGGTTGGATGATCCGCACTGTACCCCCACTTTATCTCTTTACTTGCATCCTGCCATGGCTATGAACATGAGTGCGGCTGGAGTGCGATCGGAGTGCGGTTGCGACCCGCACTGGACCCGCACTGTAGAGCTGTTTGCACTCTTTTGCCTTTTCTTTCCCCCTTTTTTCTACCGGAATCACCGCAATATGCTTCCAAACCTGTCTCTGCATCATTTCCTACAAATAAGCACAAAACAACCCATAAGAGATACAAAAATGCATGAAAACAGAACATAAGGTAAGGATCTGAGGGCCTAAATATACAACATATTTGGCCCGATCAGAACACATCTTTATATTCCTTCAGTAAATCGATTAACTGATTCTGTACCTGTTCGGTCAGCCGTGCTCCCAATTTCATTGTTTGGTCGGGGTTTCCACCGTCTATCACCACTTCGATAGTTGGTTCCCCTTCTCGGCCCTTTCCATCTTTTGGAGATGATTCCCTCGGGTCCAAATCGAACTGAGTTGGTATTTTTGCTTCTCCCTCAACCAGATCTATCTGCATAACGTCTGGCTCTGCCTTGTCTCTATGAACCACCAAATTAGCCTTTCTTGCCCCTTCTTTGGAGCCTTTCAGTAATCCAACTCCAGCCTTCATTTTGTTCAAAAACGGTCTGCCTAGTAAGGCGTTGTAGGGCCAATTCTCCGTTTCTACCACCACGAAATTGAGCAATACCATCTTCTGACATGAAAAATTACCTACCTCGACCTGGAGTTTGACCGTTCCCAAAGATCTTATTTCTGCTCCTCCAAATCCTTTGAGCGGGATTGCTAATGGTTTGTAAATCCTTCCTATGAAGCCCTAATTGATCGAACACCCCTGCGCTCAAAATAACTGCCGAGCTTCCATTATCGATTAGTATTCTTCTTACCTCAAGGTGTCTGATACGAACTTTCATAACAATTGCGTCATTTGGCCATACCTCTAATCCGCAAGCGTCGTCTTCGGAGAAAGTGATCTGATTCCATCCTTGTTTGAGCTTTTTCTGATCGGGGCCAACAAAATTCACCTCCAAGTTTCTCTGGTTGTCTATCGCTTCATGGATTTCTGACATTCTCTCCCTGCTACTTTTTCCGGTATATGGGCCTCCAAATATGGTGTTGATAGCTCCGGCATCTGAACTTTCCCTTGGACTACCCTTTTTATTCTGGTCGGGTTTGTTGGGATCGTTCTGCCGATCATCATTTCCTTTGAGAACTACATCTTTTAGGTGCCCTTCCCTGATTAGTTTTTCTATGAAGTCCCTCAGCTGGTAGCATTTAGAGGTTTCATGACCATTTTCTCGGTGGAAACGGCAGTACTTTGAGGTGTCTCTTCGGGCAAAACTGGATTGCTTTGGAGGCTTTTTATATAAATTCTTATCCTCGATTATATTCAGGACTTCTTCTTGTTTCTGAGTCAGGGGAGTATAATTTGTGTACTGCCTCTTATAGGTCTTGTTACCCTTTTGATCATCTTCCTTGCGACATTCTTTGCCTTTCCCAGAGTTATTCTTTTGGTATCCTTTGGGGTTCCCTTTTGATTATCTTTGGGTTTTTGACCATCACTTGGTCGCCCGCCATGTATATACTCTCCTCCATGGGCTATTAGCTCTTTTTCAGCCATCGTGTATCCTCCCACATCATCCACCAGATTAGCGTAGGTGATTGGTCCCCTTTGTCTTAAACTGAGCGATAATTGGATGTGCTGCAAGCTGTTGACAAAGGCAGCCACAACTGCATCATCATTAGGATCTTGTACCTCCGAGACTTCTTGCGAAAACTGGGCGAGGTAGTCTTTCAATTTCTTGTCCTTTTTTTGTTTCAAGGTTGATAGGACGGATATTAACTTCCTACGCTGGATATTTCCCATGAACTGCCTGGTGAAGGCCTGTATCAACTCCTCAAAATTCCCGATCGACCCACCTGCAAGGCCACCGAACCATCTGGACCCCTGATCCCCTAATCTCTGGGGGAACATTCTGCATAAGAGTACGTCGTCATAATCATATTATGCCACCGCGCTCTGATATCTTCTAACATGTTCCTAGGGGTCAGTGTTGGCTTTGAACTGTTCCACATGCGGCATTCTGAACTTTTCTGAGAAATGGGCCTGTCTTCTGGATATGGTAAATGGACTTCAGGAATTACCTATCAACAAATTTCCTCGTCCGTGCCTCCGTTCCAGTGCTTCTATCCTTCTTAGAAGAACTTCACGCTCTCCTTCTGGCTCACCCTGCTCATCAAACTTCTGACTGATGATGACGCCATAAGGGTCTCTTGATGTTCGCCCTGTAATTTAAGTATCTCGAACATTATATCTTGGAGCGGGGGTCGTCTCTCTATGCCTCCTTAAGGGCTCATCCCTGTCAGTTGAAGGCGACCGAGAGCTCCACCTGTGTCCGTAATATCTATCACCTCGGTCATAACTCACTTCCCGTTCATGACCTCTTGTGGCGTCATAATGCGGATTGCGCTCCCTCCTTCTCTTGCTAGTCTAGTCCTCATTCCTCATGTGGTCTTGATAACCATGTCGGCCATCATTCTTTTGGGATCGCTTCCTTTTTTCATGGTGATCCACCTTATTTTTACTAGTTTTCTGTGGGGCATCTGGAGTCGAAACTACTTTCTCAGACTGTACCATGGGATCCCGTGCCACCATGGGTGAGTGTAACTGGAATGGCGAGGTTAAATTTGCAGTACCAGTTATGTTAATTCCTTGTCTAGCGGCGTCTTCTATGACTCTCCGCGGGGACTCTTGAACCTAATGGAATGCATCCGGGGAAATTCCTGGGAGAGTGCTTGTAGAGGTTGTCGCGGCTTGACCAATCGAAGTTGGAGTCATTGAAGGCAAATTTCCTCCGGTGATACTGATGTTCACTGGGTCAGAATTGTTGATATCGCGTGGGGTACCGGTGTCACGTAGGGATCGACTTCCATCCCTATTGTCTATCATGTTAGTGTTTCACAAGTTTTCCGAGGTTAACTTAACAAAGTTAGATAACCACCACACCCTCCTTCTAGCACCAATTGTTGACGGTGATTTTTTTATTACGTAAGGTTGAGCACGCGTCACACTAGATGTGTAGAGTTTGCAATCATATAATCAAATCAAGAAGAAATAAAAGATATCATGCAAGCAAGATTTTACGTGGAAAAACCGAGAGGGAAAAAACCACGGTTGTCGGTGACGGCGAGAAGGAAAAATCACTATATTAGTATGAATACACACTCAATCTTACTTGCTCTCTTGAATTCCTAATGATTCGCTAACCCATGTTGGGTATTTTTTAGGTCTATTTATACATGTAAAGAACCCTAGTTCTTGGATTACAAGTAAAAGAAAGGTAGTAGTGATTTAATAAAACTCCGACTTGTTGGAGTCGTTGTAATCATATCAAGACTTTTGCTTATTTTAGATTCTGACAGCTCTAAGGAAATCTGCTTCCTTATCAGGGTATGCTTCTTGAGAACTTATTGGAAGAGGATTCTTCCTTACATGTTTAAGTCGTAATTGTTTTATCAATATGCCAAGCATCTGATCGTATTTAGATATTGTCAACGTGTTGCTTAGCCGATCGTCTTCCAAACCCGACCAGATCTCTTTTACCCCAGACCAGGGATCTTCACCCGATCAAGTAGCTAAACCCCTGATTGTTATCATGATAACTTGATCAATCTTATTACCTTGGTCGGTATTCATAACCCGACCATCTAAGTAACTCTGATCAGTATTGAAGGGTTATTTTAAGATCACTTTAGGTTGGCTCAATTTTGTTGACATTTGTTGACACGTCACTAGTTGTTCCCATGTAACACGATGTTTATGCTGACGTGTTATCTCTCCAAATTATACCAATAACAAGTGGAATGAGCTAAAATTAATAGATTGAACCTAAGTGAATCATTTGTCTATTGTGATTAGGTTATGTCTACTGGAGCTTAAATTTAGATAGCCCGCCAAAATCCCCAATCCACACGAACTTGAATGGATCACTTGATATATTCTACCAGACCAATTTCTGGGTCCATCTAGAATTGTTTTTGGATTTCGGAATCCAAAACTTTTGGAAAGGTTCGGCCCTGTGTGTGATCAAGACACGCGGTAACTCTTCAAAAGCCCGGAATGGGCGGCCAAGGATGTAGGAATCTTTGGGTGGCCCTAATTGGGTGCGTTTAGCATTCCATTAATACATTAAGAATATAATTTGCACATTTTAAATAAATGGGCTTCTAAATTATATTAATGTATTAATTTAAGGCTTGTGGACTAATTTTTAATAATTAAGAATGGGTCTAGTTCACATGTGGAGTTTATATTAAAGTCCAATGAATTTAATAAAATGGAAAAACAATATATAGTCCATGATTAGTCTTGGGCGGCAAGGGCTTAATATATTAGCCTAATATATTGTTTTATTTTATTATTTAATTAAATGGAAATTTATTTATTTATTAATTAATTATTTGATTAAAGGTCAAAATCTTTTTCTAACTAGGAGTAGGACTCTTAGTGTCATACTATTGTTAGTAGTATGATAAGTATCAAAAACCTTATTTGATAAATAGATAAATAAAATGGTTTTATTTATCTAGTCAAATTAGGAAGTTTTTGATATTTATCAAAACTATAATTGATAATTGGTCAATTAGGAAGTTATTGATAAAGTGACAATTTGTAATTGATATTCAATAATTTATTATTGGATAATACACTCATGAGTTTGAATAGGTTTGAACTACTAAGTTGATAAGCGTTTTGGTGAAACAAAAATCCTCCACATGAAAGGAGAATTTTCGGCCACTATATATATCCATATCTAGGGAATTCGGCCATGTGTTTTTTTTATGAAGAATTTGGCAACCACCTATTATTGCATATAGAATTCGGCCAAGAAAGTAGTTTTGTAGGAGAAGAAATTTATTTTATTTCTTTTTCTCTAAAATAAAAAATAAAAAAATTTCTCCAACTTGTAGAATTTGGCCAAGAGAAAAAGATAGAGAGAGCGTTTTTGTTTTTGATAGTGCATTATTAGCTTTTATATCAAAAGGCTTTGTGCACAAGATCGAATTAAGGTTCACGAGAGTTTTCGATTAATAGATTGAGAATTCAAAAGTGATCAAGCGTTCTTTATTTTTCTCTAAGAGGATTATTGTGACTAACCAAAGAAAAAGGTTTGTTTTCCATCCTCAGGTATACAATTCAAAGAAAGGGAGCCCACACTCCTAGGTGATTCACGTTCGTGATTGGATTGGAAGATCTTGCAGATTCAATTCGACACAAGCAGATTCAATTCGACGCAATGTCAATCGTCATGTGAAAAAGGTATGATACTTTTAATTTTATGTTGATTAATCAAGGGTTAAGGTTCTTTCTTTTAAAAGGAAAATTTTTGAAATATACCAATCTTATTTTTCGCTTCTGTCGCGTGTTTTTCCTTACAATCAGTATCAGAGCCATGTTGTACCCTTGATTAATTGATGTAAATATATGTGGATCTATTTCTTTTTAATGTACATATGCATGTTTTAGAAAGAGATGGCACTCTAGGTATTCACATATATAATTACATTGGAATGTATGTATATATATATATATATGTTTTATAATATGATTTGTTATTGCTTGATTTTGGTCCTAGAATTTCAATGTACTTTTTTGTTTGAAGTTGTAACAGGAAGGGTGGTCTATCATCGCCATAATTTCGTTCTTGATAGTTGTCAAGTTTTTATTTTATTTTATTTTATTGCTGTAATAATAATAAAAAAACTGCAGTAATATATTCAAGTTTCGAAGAATCGAAGAATTGAAGAATTGGAAGCAGAAAAAGAAGCAACAAAGCAGCTAAGGGTGGATCGCGCGCACCAAGCAGCAAGCGAGCAGCTGCGCTTGTTGAGCTGCAGCAGCGTGCCCCTTTTAGAATAATAAGAAAAAAAGGGATGGGCGCATATGTGCGCCTATGGGTGTCGCGCGGTGCTGCGCACGGGGTAGCCATGCATGGCTACGGGCGCACAAGACCTTTGACGGACGGCCGCTTGATGACTTGTTCGCCAAGTTAGGATAAGGGTTTTTGTTTTTCAAACAAATGTAATTTATTTGTTTTTCTAGGATGAACCAAAATTGTGGCTATTTATTTTTTTCATAAATATTGCAATGTTTATCATTGTTTCATAACATGTTACATAGAATAGGAGTGCCACTCATATATCTCTTTTGGTATGAACATGCATTGAATGGTTTATGTATCTAATTGGCATCTAGATAACTTGGTAAATAATTCTATGGAATTCAATCACACGCCTTAAACAATTGAGTGGGAGAAGGTGTTTTGAACACCTATGGCCTCCAAGAATAGTTGAGCTTTATGTTTCGTGTGATAACCCCCAAAGGGGTATCCATGAATGGAATTTAGCAAGAACTTCTGTTAGGATTATGCTCAATGGCAAGAGTGTAATATTGTGATTGACAATCTTCTCATATTAATAAAGTGAATTCTGATTCTTACAATTACTTATAGCATTTATTATTATAATTGTCAAGGTAAATAATCATAAGGTCAAAAGACTATGAGACATGAAGAATTGTTCATACATCCGGATATGTATGAGGTAGACACAATTCTTTAGTTAGTCTTGAATACCGTTCACAACTTAAGTTAAAGGTTGGGCACCTCTATCTTGTTAAAGTTGTAGAATTCTTTTACTAGCATCTGAGTGGGATCAAATGAATATGATGAGTCTAAAATCATCGAAAGGTTTTCGAGTAAAAGAATCTAGTGCACTAGCTGCATTGAACTGGATCACAATGAAATACTTTATCTAGAACCGTCACTAGATATAAGTCTTTTCATTAAAGAGGACAATCGGAGAGTCTATCTTAATCCTGAGATAAATGATGGACTTCTGGTTGCAAGTGTTATCATTAGAGCTATCAATGAGTACGATTATATAGCATAGTCTATCATCGATAGTTTGGTGGTATACATTTGTTAATTGATAGAGGACTTCATTTATAGATATGGACATCGTGGCTCCATTTATTAAATGAGAGTATAATATCATCATATGGATGTTTTGAGGTATTGGATATTAAATCTCAACGTTGAGTTTTCAATAATGATTATTGAAAACATGGCTTCTAGACAAGTCAAAGTATCCAAGTTCGAAATGTAGTCATATGAGGAAATATGGTAACTTGGAGAGCTATAGGCGGTCTATGAGCTCTTGGCGATTACTGATATTATTCACGAGGATACACCATCTCCTATAAGATTGTCTAGGGTATGAATGAGAAACATCTCCTTATTCTATCTTTATTTAAGAGTTCAATTTTAGCTCTTTAGTGGAATAAGTTAAAATTAATAGATTGGACCTAAGTGAATCATTTGTTGATTGTGATTAGGTTGTGTCTATTGAAGCTTAAATTTAGATAGCCCGCCAAGATCCCCAATCCACACGTATTTGCATGGATCACTTGATATATTCTACCGGGCCGATTTAAGGGTCCATCTAGAATTGTTTTAATATATCAAGAATATAATATGTCTATTATTTAATTAATGGGTTGCACTATTATATTAATATATTAAAAGGAGACATGTGGGCTTGTTTCTTTTAGTAAGAATGGGTCTAGTTCACATGTGGGCTTTTATTTAAAGTCCATAGGATTAAATGAAATAAGAAAATAATATATGGCTCATTTATATAAGTGGGGCGGCAAGGTGTATATATTAACCTAATATATTATTTTGTTTCATTGTTTTAATTAAATAAGAATTAGTTAATTTATTAATTAATTGTTTAATTAAGAAACAAATCTTTTTCTGATCAGGAAATATATTTCCTAAAGTTATACTATTGGTAGTAGTATATTAAAAGTAAAAGACTTGTTTGATAAGAAAATAAATAATTAATTTTATTTATTTAATCAAATAAGAAGTCTTTTTATTTAGTCAATAAAAGAATAAAAATATCTATGAGTTGGATTAGGTTTTGAAGTCTAAAGGTTGATGGAAATTAGGGTGCAACACAAACACTTTTTGGTATGTGATTTGCGGCAACCCTAGTCCATTTAGAGGAAGATTTCGGCAATCCTAAATAGAAGAGGAAGCAAAATTTCGGCCACCTATATAATTCCACATATAGAATTCGGCCAATATAGTTGATTGAATGATTCAATTTTTCTTCTTCTTCTCAATTCATAGAAAAAGATAATTTTTATTCTACTAAACATAAAAGAGAGAAGAGATTATTCTTTGATAGTACACTGATTGCTTGTTCATCAATAAGCTTGTGTGTACAACATCGAATTAGGTTCATGCGAGTTTCGATCATTAGATTGAGAACTCAAAAGTGACCGGAATAATTTTTGTCTTCTTTTGATTGTTTTGTGACTAACAAAAGAAAAAGAAAACTTTGTTCATCCATTCTCAGGTTTGCAATTCAAAGAAAAAAGGAGACCACGCTCCTAGGTGATTCACGTACGTGTTCGGATTGGAAGATCTCACGGTACTGTTCACGGGGGGGGGGGGGGGGGGGGGGGGGGTACTGTTCACAATCACTGTTCACGCGGGTACTGTTCACGGGCATCGGAAAAGATTTTGCGGATTACCAATCGACGTAAGTCAATCGGATCACGCGTCAAGAGGTATTTAACTCTAACCGTATATATTTGAGTTTAATTAATTAAAAGGTTAAGGTTCAACTTTGAGAAAAATTTTAAAACCATACGAAATCTATTTTTCGTTTCTTCCGCTGCGTTTTATATCGATTTTTCCCTACAACTTCCTTATAAGGATAGACTAGACAATTGACTCAAGCGATATCTACTCTCAAAGGAGGGATTTTCGTTAAGGAATATATAGAAGGTCGATAACTTGGTAACACACTCATGTGGTTTTATTGATATCCTCCCAAGAGTTCTTGTCAATATAAATCACAGGTTAAATTGAAAACGCTAGTTGTTATGTTAACAATTACGTAAGACCTAGTCTAACTAGTAAATGGTGCGAACTCCCAAAGGAGGCGTGACATTTATGGATGCTGGATCACCGATGAATTTACGATTGGATTATTTAATTTAATTTAAGATAAGTATTCGAAAGTTCTTTATCATGATTGTTTACTTATATAATTTTTGTTCCATTCAGAAATCATGACACCATCCCTAATCAATATCCGGAAAGATAATACTTTAACCGGTGATAATTGTGTCACATAGAAAAGGAAAATTGGGTTGTGTTGCAATCTGAAAAGCATAAGTTTGTTTTCTCTACCCCTAAACCACCTGCTCCTACTGATGAATCTACTGAGGTTCAAAGAGACGAGTATAAGTAGTGGGAGACCTCAGATGAGATGGCCAAATGTTACATTATGGCCACCATCTCCTACGTGTTGCAACATGAACATGAAGGAATGAGTATTGCTGTTGAAATAATGATGTCTCTAGAGGAGATGTTTGTTAAAAGGTCCAGGACGACTAAGAGAGAGGCAATAACTACTTTCATGAATCTTAGGATGAAACCTAGACAGGCTGTGAAAGATCACATGATGAAAGTCATAGCTCATCTCAACATTGCTGAACTCAATGGTGCTGAATTAGATGGTGAGACGAAAAATGACATGATTATCAACTCATTGTCAGATTCCTTTGATCAGTTCAAGTTGGACTACACCATGAATAATAAGGAATACACCTTTCAGAGCCATATGCAAGATATTCAAAACGCTGAGAAGATCCTTGTGAAAGGCAAGGGTCAAGAGATTCATAAGGTTGGTAAAGTTGCTACTGTTAAGACCCGTAAGAAGGTCAAGAAATAACAGAAGAAAAAGAAACTTAGGCCTACCAAGAAGGAGACCAAGAAAGTAACCAAGATCAAAGGAAAAAGCTTCCTTTGTGGTGAAAATGGACTATTACACATGGTGTGATCTCCACAGTAGTTCATAATTAGAGCTGGATAATAGTGTCCGTTATACCCCTCTAATTACATATATCCTTTAAGTACCGTTGATTCTCTAATGGACAATAAATCCTATTTCCTCACTGAATTAGGAGAGCGCTCATATTATCCAAGCCCTGAATCAACCCTTAAGGGAACTACCATCTACTTCTCACAAGAATGAGTGGATTCCACTATTGTGTACATACCTTCCCAGCCACAAGTCAAACTGCAATCCCAACATACGGAGTATATTAATCAGGAATAGCATCTTACCTCACCCATGGTATATCAAAGACCACGATCTAACCTGAAGGAGTCGATAAGACACTCAGGATTATGATCACCCACATATAGCCATCATTAGTTGATATATATGAATCTCATCAGTAAACGGATCTTGGCGAGAGATTTATATAAATCATGGCCCAGTCCTATACGATCACATCACACAAGGTGCCTCCATTCCATATCTCATATGAAATATTCAGGATAGAACCACCGTACATTACGGACTGGACCGCAGCTATATATTAACCACAAATAAAGTACCTAGCTTTATTTGCTATCTATGGACTCTTTAGATTGCACATCTCTTACTGTACCCATCCGCATATGACACTCATATACACAGTTCGAGATTACATCCGGCAATCCAGGATGTTAATATATGCACAAGTTATAAATTAAACAACACAACAAGAATGAATTGAACTTTTCTTTTTATTTATTTCATAAATCCATTTACAAATTACATCTTTAGGGTATAAACCCCCAACAAAATGTACGATACTTTTATTATATGTTAATTAATCAAGGGTTAAGGTTCTTTCTTTTAAAGGAAAAATTTTGAAATATACAAACCAAGTTTTTCCCTTCCGCCACGTTTTTTAACCGATTTTTCCCTACAGATCCAATATCTGTAAATGCCACGCCTCCTTTGGAAGTTCGCACCATTTACTTGTAAGACTAGGTCCCACCTAATTGTTAACTTAACAACCAGCGTTTTCAATTTTTGCCTTACAATTTTATTAACAAGAACTCTTAGGAGGATATTAATAAAATCACATTGAATTTGTTACCAAGTTTTCGACCTTCAATATATTCCCTCACGAATATCCCTCCTTTGGGAATAGATATCGTTTGGGTTAATTGTCTAGTCTATCCTTGTAAGGAAGTATCTTGCTAAATTCTATTCATGAATACCCCTTGGGGGTTATTACACGAAACATAAAGCTCAACTAAACTTGGAGGCCGTAGGTGCTCCAAAACACCTTCTCCCACTCAATTATTTAAAGCGTGTGATAGAAATTCCATACCAAGTTATCTAGATGCCAATTAGATACCTAAACCATTCAATGCATGTTCATACCAAAAGAGATATATGAGTGACACTCCTATTCTATATGACATGTTATCAAACAATGACAAACATTGCAATATTTACGAAAATATAAATAGCTACAATTTTGGTCCATCCTAGAAAAACAAGTAAATTACAATATTTGAAATACAAAAAAAAACTTCTTTCTTGGCGAACAAGTCTTCATGCATCCATCGTTTGAGCACCCTTTGGCTACCTCCGATGGGAGTGCGCACCCCACAACCCCATAAAGGGCTGCCATGCGCAGCCCATGGCTTCCATAGGACTGCCGTGAGCAGCCCATGCCACAACAATTGTGGCCGCGTGCTCATTCGCATGCACGTTTGTTGCTATGGCTCGCACAGTCCCAAACTTGTTCCAGTTGTTTCCAATTCTTCAAACCTTCGAGTCTTCGATACTTAAATGTATTACAGAAGAATTTTAAATAATAAAATACTACAGTTAATTTTTTTAATACAATATTTTTCTGCAGTATTTTTATTACAATAGCAAAATAAATAAAAAACTTAGCAACTACCAAGAAGGAAATTATGGCGATGATAGGCCACCCTTCTTATTACAATCCCAAAACAAAAAATACATTGAAATTCTAGGATCAAAATGGAGCAATAACAATCCACATATAAATATATATATCCATACATTCCAATGTAAATATATATATATATATATATGCAAATACCTACAGTGTCATTTCTTTCTAAAACATGCATATATACAATAAAAAGAAAAAGATTCACATATATATATATATATATATATATATATATATCAATTAATCAAGGGTTCAACCTGGCTCTGATACCAATTGTAGGGAAAAAAAGGTTCAAAACACAGCGGAAGCAAAAAATTGGGTGGTATATTTTAAAAAACTTTCCTTTAAAAGAAAGAACCTTAACCCTAGATTAACTGACATATAATTAAAAGTATCATACCTTTTTCACTTGATGATTGATATTGCATCGATTTGAATCCGCTTGCTTCGAATTGAATCCGCAAGATCTTCCAATCCAATCATGAACGTGAATCACCTAGGAGTTTGGGCTCCCTTTCTTTGAATTGTAAACCTGAGGATGGAAACAAAAATCTTTTTCTTTTTGTTAGTCACAATAATCCTCATAGAAAAAATAAAGAACGTTTGGTCACTTGTGAATTCTCAATCTTTTAATCAAAAACTCGTGTGAACCCTAATTCGATCTTGTACATTAAGCCTTTTGATGTAAAAGCTTCTAATATACTATCGAAAATAAAACGCACCTTATTCTTCCTCTCTATGGCCGAATTCTACACCCCTTTCTTGAGTTCGAAGTTTTTTTTTTATTCAAAAGCAAGAGAATAAAAATTCTTTCTTTAAAATTTTTTTTTTTAACTCATCTCTTTAATTCCGAATTTAATAATATATATAGGGTGGCCAAAATTCTCACTCAAGTAGGATTTCTACCTTGTATTCAAATCCTCACACAAGTAGGATTACTTGTTCTCCAAGTCTCCTATCAATTTTGAGTTTTAGTCCTATTCCAACTCATGAGTGTATTATCCAATAATAAATTATTGAATATTAAAATTGTGACTATATCAAAAACTTTCTAATTTGACTAGATAAATAAAATACTTTTATTTATCTACTTATCAAATATAGTCTTTGATATTTACCATACTACCAACAATAGTATGACACTATAAGTCCTACTCATAGTTAGAAAAATATTTTAACTTTTAATCAAAAAATTAATTAATTAATTAATTAATTTCCATTTGATTAATAAAATAAAATAAAACAATACATTAGACTAATTAATTTAGCCTTGCCGCCCAAGTAAATACTTGTGCAATATATTATTTTTCCATTTTATTAAATCCATTGTACTTTAATAAAAAGTCAACATGTGAATTAGATCTATTCTTACTATAAAAGAAACAAGTCCACATGCCTTAATACAATTCTAGATGGACCCATCAATTGGTCAAGTAGAATATATCAAGTGATCCATGCAAGTTCGTGTGAATTGGGGATCTTGACAGGCTATCTAAATTTAAGCTCCAATAGACATAACCTAATCACAATCAACAAATGATTCACTTATGTTCGATCTATTAATTTTAGTTCATTCCACTAAAGAACTAAAATTGAACTCTTAAATAAAGATAGAATAAGTTAATATTGCTCATTCATACCCTAGAAAATCTTAATGTGGATTGTGTATCCTCGTAAAGAATACCAGTAATCGCCAAGAGCTCATAGTCCGTCTATGGCTCTCCAAGTTACCATATTTACCCATATGACCACATTTTGAACTTGGATAGTTTGACTTGTCCAGAAGCCATATTTCAATAGACACTACTGAAAACTTAACGTTAAGATTTAATATCCAATACTTCAAAACATCCATACGATGATATTCTACTCTCATTTAATAAATGGAACCACGATGTCCATATCTATAAATGAAGTCCTCTATCGATTAACAAATGAATACCACCAAACTATCAAGGATAGACTATGCTATATAATCGTACTCATTGATAGCTCAAATGATAACACTTGCAACCATAAGTCCATCATTTATCTCAGGATTGAGATAGACTCTCCGATTGTCTTCAAGTGAAAACTTTTATCCATTGACGGTTCTGGATAAAGTATTTCACTATGATCCTATGCAATGCACCCAGTGCACTAGATTCTTTTACCCAAAGACACCACACTTTGATGATTTGAGACTCATCATAACACATTTGATCCCACTCAAATGCTAGCAAAAGAAACTACAACTTTAACAAGATAAAGGCGCCCAACCTTTATCTTAAGTTGTGAATATTTTTCAAGACTAACTAAAGAATTGTGTCTACCTCATATATATCCAGATGTACGAACAATTCTTCTTTTCTCATAGTCTTTTGACCTTATGATTATATACTTTTGACAATTATAATAATTAAACTATAAACGCTATAGGATTTGTTAAACTAGAAATCACTTTATTGAAATGAAAAGATTGTCAAATATATTATTACACTCTTGCTATTTAGCATAATCCTAACATCTATGAGTACAATTATATAGCATAGTCTATCCTCGATAGTTTGGTGGTATTCATTTGTTATTATATAGAGGACTTCATTTATAGATATAGACATCGTGGCTCCATTTATTAAATATGAGTAGAATATCATCATATGGATATTTTAATGTATTGGATATTAAATCTTAACGTTAAGTTTTCAATAGTGTCTATTGAAACATGGCTTCATGACAAGTCAAAATATCCAACTTTTAAAATATGGTCATATGAGTAAATATGGTAACTAGGAGAGCTATATGCAGTCTATGAACTCTTAGCGATTACTGATATTTTCACGAGGATACACTATCTCCAATTAGGTTGTCTAGGGTATAAATGAGAAATATTATCTTATTCTATCTTAATTTATGAGTTCAATTTTTGCTCATTAGTGGAATGAGCTAAAATTTATAGATCGAACCTAAGTGAATCATTTGTTGATTGTGATTAGGTTATGTCTATTGAAGCTTAAATTTATATAGCTCGCCAAGATTCCCAATCCACACGAACTTGCATGGATCACTTGATATATTCTACTGGACCAATTTCTTGGTCCATCTAGAACTCTATTTTGGATTTCTAAATCCAAAAGTTTTAGAGAGGTGCGGTCATGTGTGAGATCAAGACACGTGGTAACTCTTCAAATGCCTGGGATGGGCGGCCAAGGATGTGGGAATCCTAGGGCGGCCCTAATGGGGTGTGTTTAGCATTCCAATAATACATTAAGAATATAATTTGCACATTTTAATTAAATGGGTTGTTAAATTATATTAATGTATTAATTTAAGGCATGTGGACTAGTTTATTTTATAGTCTGATTGGGTCTAGTTCACATGTGGACGTTTTATTAAAGTACAATGGATTTAATAAAATGGAAAAATAATATATTGCACAAGTATTTACTTGGGTGGCAAGGCTAAATTAATTAGTCTAATGTATTGTTTTATTTTATTTTATTAATCAAATGAAAATTAATTAATTGTTTGATTAAAAGTTAAAATATTTTTCTGACTAGGAGTAGGACTCTTAGTGTCATACTATTGTTGGTAGTATGGTAAATATCAAGACTATATTACCCATATATATACTTGGGCGGCAAGGCTAATAATATTAGCTTAATATATTGTTTTATTTTATTAATTAATCAAATGAAAATTAATTAATTTATTAATTAATTAATTGTTTGATTAAAAGTCAAAATCTTTTTCCAACTAGGAGAAGGATTCCTAGTGTTATAATATTATAAGTAGTTTACTAGGAGAATGACTCTTAGTGTCATAACTATTGATAGTAGTATACTAGGAGAAGGACTCTTTGTGTCATACTATTGTTAGTAGTATGTAAAGTATCAAATACTTTTCAATTAGGATGTATTTGATATCTATCAAAACTCTAATTGATAATCAATTAGGAAGTTATTGATAAAGTCACAATTTTCAATTTTATATTCAATAATTTATTATTGGATGAGTTGGAATAGGTTTGAACTACTAAGTTGATAAGGTTTAGGTGAAATCAAATCCTCCTTGTGTGAGGATTTGGCCACAAGGTTGAAATCCTTCTTGTGTGAGGATTTGACTGCATGACATGAATCCGCCTTGTGTGAGGATTTGGCCATCACCTATAAATATATCAAGGTATTTCATTTTTGACATATAGAGTTCAAAGAAGAAGTTTTTTTTTTTGAGAAATTTTTTATTCTCTTACTTTTGTATAAAAAAACTTTCAACTCAAGAAAGGGGTGTAGAATTGGCCAAAGAGAAGAAGAATAAGGAGCGTTTTATTTTCGATAGTGCACTAAAAGCTTTTACTGAAAATTACAAGCACGATTAATTTTCCTTAAGCTAACCTAGATAGGAGGGTGAATAGGTTACAACACATTTTTCGCTCCCTTGAAACAAACACAAGTTTGTCCCTCTAAGTAGCTTGTATCACACTTCAAATACAATCACAAGCAATATCAATTCAAAAAAAGATATGCTTGTTCAAACAAAGTCAACACCAACATATACAAAAATGATATACAATGAATATCAATTACAAAGATATCAACTAAGATATATATCAACACATATACAAATAAAGGAGATAAGGGTAGAGAAAATCAACACATGATGTTTACGTGGTAAAACCTCCTAAGAGGAAACATCCACGGGTTGATACCACAACCACCGGCAAACAAATCCACTAGTAAGATAAAAAGATACAATCTCTCAAGTGACCACTTCACCTAGAAATCTACCCTTCCACCCTACACAATGAAAGTGATGCCCATTTGCTCAACTATCTGGATCACCCCGATCCTAGTCAAGACTTTCACTTGCACAAGTTGAAGAACCCTTCTCCAAACATGTGACTTCCGCCGCTTAGCTATCCAAGTCACCCCGACTATAGCTAAGACTTACAATGCTCAATTCAAAGAATCACTCTAAGAAATGAGACTTTCGGCCTTTTGCAAGGTAAATGATCTAAGTGAGTGCAAATGATGCAAACACACACAACATAGTATATATGATCAATATATCCTATGGAAACTAGAATTGAACCAATATGCACAAATCATATGCATTATAGTTTATGATCCTAAAAACAATGCAATCAATCACAATGATGCATGTACATATGAGATGTGAGGATTAGACACAAATCATGAAGAACTAGATATTCATCATCAAAGGCACAAATCAAATATATCTAGATCTTGTAACATGAACTAACAACCTAGAGTATGTGAAACACCTAACACATACAAAAATCTAGATTATGTTCAATTCACATAAAGATGCTAAAATCAATTTGATAAAATCAAAATTGAAACTCTAGAAAAATAATATAACTTAGATCCTCAAGAAAATCAATTAAATCCAATCAAGTTCTAAATCATCAATCAAATATGCTATTTCAATCAATCTTCAATTAAAACGATCTAGCATATGAAAAGACTATCAATCAACAAAATCATGTTAATATACACACAAGATAGTCCTAAATTTGAAGCTAGCACAATACAACAACTCAAACATGTGAAAACATAGATTTATAAAAACCTAACTCAACATGTTAATCAATTGAAGCTCAAACTAGCTCTATTAGGGATTATTTCTCTAATAAATATTTACATAGAAAATATACACATATATGAGAAGAAAACCCAAGGCAATTGAAGACTTTTAAGTACAAAACACAAGAGAAAATTCAATAGCTCAAGAAAACTGTGATGTCACGGTTTTTAGTATAGAGCCACCTAAACACTTCATCAAAGGACCTCAAACCTTTTTGGAGATGATAGAAAATTGACAGACGAACAATCTCCAATTTGAATCACTTGAATCGGAGTTCAAATGAGAAAGTTATGGTGTTTTGAAGATAAGAAAGTTTGAGAGAAAAAATAAAAAGAAAAACTGCACAATATTTTCTTCTCCACGTGTTTGGATTCTCAGAGTGCGGGAAGAGAAAGAGAGTTATCCGGTGTGGTGAGCTCACATAAGGAAACTCTCACATGATCAATAGAAAAACAAGTCAAGTCAAACATGCATTCAATTAAGCATGGCACACCAAAATCCATGTACATGCAATACATGTAAGAAAATCATGAAAAGTGAGAATGGCGTGCAGCTCTCGTGAACAGCGAGACTTTTTTGGAGTGAGCCCCACGCGCCTGCACGGCCAAGGGGCGAAAATGGCAATTTGCCATTTTTTTTTCTCTTTTGCTCCCTTTCACGTACCTCTGGTGTTCTTCGACCGTTCTTCGGCCTCCGAACTCCGAATTAGAATCCGTTTTCGGATTAGGAACCGGGACTCCCTCAGTACAAAAGACGTCAAGAAAACTTTCACAAACAATATGGAATTCAACTTGAAAAACAAGGACGAAAACCATGTACGATAAAATCACGGAAAGTTTCTTAACCTTCTATTTTGAACTCGAAACTTAATGAATGAGTAACCAAATTAATTGGAACTCAATGAGGAATTATATAAGCTCAAAATAAATTTCAATAACAAATAAACACAAACCAATAAACACAAGAATACACAAGTATGCTATTTCTTAGAACTAATCCTAGAACATGCAATTTATGCAAATTGTCAATTTTAAATCTAATGCATGTGCATACATGAACAAGTGTGTGTATTGTGTTAAATAAAATTTCGCACAACAATGCAGAGACACATATGAATGCAATGTATGTGTGTGCCTAGGCCTTGCAAGAGGAAAGAGGTCTCGGCTTACCTTTTGCTAAGCAAATTAGCTTTATTCCTCTTGAAGCCACCACTTTGCTTGAATGTTGTCCAATTTTCTTTGAAGATTGATTTTCCACAAATCCTAGACAACTAATCAATACAAATCAAAATAGAATTATGGTAACACAAAACTCAAGAACTAACATTTACATCAAAAGGCTTTGTGCACAAGATCGAATTAAGGTTCAAGCAAGTTCTTGATTAAAAAGATTAAGAATTCACAAGTGACCAAACGTTCTTTATTATCTTAGGAGGATTATTGTTACTAACAAAAGAAAAAGGTTTGTTTTTCCATCCTCAGGTTTACAATTCAAAGAAAAGAGAGCCCACAATCCTAGGTGATTCATGTTCGTGATTGGATTGGAAGATCTTGCGGATTCAATTCGACGCAATATCAATCGTCACGTGAAAAAGGTATGATACTTTTATTATATGTTAATTAATCAAGGGTTAAGGTTCTTTCTTTTAAAAAGAAAATTTTTTGAAATATACCAAACCTAATTTTTCACTTCCACACGTGTTTTTCCTTACAAATTGCACACAAATGCAAGACACACAAACAGGAGCAAGGATCACCTTGGTATGTCTAGGAACCTGCTCTGATACCAATTGAAAATACAGCTCAAGCGTGTGTCTAAACAACCAAGAGGGGGGGTGAATAGGTTGATAATCCAATTAATTACCAATTTTTCAGATTAGTCAATATTAATCACAATTAACCCAAAGAATCAAACAATAAAAACCAAGTTAAGTGCAGAGTTAAAGAACACTTGATTTTTACATGGAAACCCGTCAAACGGGAAAAAACCACGGGACTAGCCACTTGAGCCACATAAATCCACTATATGAAAAGAAAGTTACACCATCAAGTGATACTCGGACTCTCACTATCGATAACCTCAGGCTATGGACACTATCACTCACCACTCTTGGTTCAATCCCTAGTGATATTCCTTGATCCACTACTCTTGGTGTGAACACCTCATAATCTACCTGTATGCCTTTTACAGTGGCACTTGGCAACAAACCCTCCAACCAATGTTTGTGCAACTTCACCCAGAAGCCATAAGACTTTGACTAAATGAAGAGAATTATATGTCTATGTGATCATGTAAATGATGCTCAATGCAAATATGCTAGACAACACAAATTGCTCAACTAGGAGTTTGTAGAAACAAATCCAATTTGTCAAATGTCTAAATGCAAAGCATATTGACTTAGCGAGATGTTATCAATAACAACAATCCTAGCTATCACAAACAATCACAATGAATCAACAAATATGCTCACAATGTATTCAACATATACTTAGCATATATTCATGTGATTGAAACAAAGCATTTAGTCATACAATAAATGCAAGTCTTAGACCTATGTCTATCAAAAACCAAAACTCAATTAGTTATGTAGAGAATTTCCAACAAACTAATTGTTACACAAAACATGCATGAAAATTCAATAAGCTTAACTAGTTTATTAAAAGACAATCTATCAACCTAGTTATCAATAAATCGCAAATGAATGTTTATGACCTAGCTTTTAGGTAAAAATGACCTAATCAATTAAGCTATCAAAAAACAAACCCAATCATGTTATCAATCAACACAATAATGCATTAAAAAGTGATTTCTACAAATCCTATGCATTAAAAACAAAATCTTGGACTTAAAGAACAATAAATGAAGATGAGATGTTTGTTCTTGCTTACCAAGTCAAGATTGATGAAGACCCATGTGTGATTGATGCAATGGATGTCATGGATGTATGGGTTTTGGGTTTGGAGAGTCAAAGAACAAAGCTTGAAGCTTTCTATCTCTAAGAGAGCTCTTCTCTCACTATATTCTGATTTTATGAGCTCTAGGTCTAATTTGGAAAGAAGATGAAGTATATATAAAGTCCAAGCTAAACTACGTCGTTTTGAGAAATTTTAAAACACAATTTTTTGGGCAAAAACAACAAAGTGTGTGGGTTTTATGAGCCAAATGTTTACCCCCAGTATGGTTTCCACATACCCCTCTGTGTATACTTGCTAGGATCTTATCTCCCTCGACCTGGCCAACACTCCTCTGTAGGGCCTTTGAAAACCCTCATTTTGTAAATTTCTCCCTTTACTATTAAATACCGGGCAACGTTTTGGTTCAACCGTATCTTCAGGAAGCGTGCCATCTTCTAAGTATTCTCTAATCGAGGTCATCTAGGTGACCTGCCCTTCATCGATTGCTTCGACTATCAGTTCTTCTTCTTCTTCCTTGATGCTGGGTTTCCTGAGATGGGCCAATGGGATTGTCTAGGACTATATGCCAATGGTCCCCGATGCAAGTCTTGATAGGGCATCAGCCTTCTTATTCTTCTCTCTCAGGATCTTAGTGATTCTGTAAGTTTTGAATCTCCTGAGTAGGACTTTAGCAATTTCAGATAGGTTGCCATGTTGTTTACTTTGGCCTGGTATTCATCCAGGACCTAATTGACCACAACCTGTGAATCACGGAATATCTCTAGCCCATATGCTCTTAAGGTTGTGCAAACCCTAAGCCATGCCAACAATGCTTCATATTCAGTCATGTTGTTAGTAGCCTTGAAGTCAAATCGAAAGGCACACTCCACCTGGTCACCCTCTGGGGTGGATATGACTAGACCTGCCCCACTGCCATGCATGTTTGACGACCCGCCCATGTGCAACTGCCAATTAAAAACCTGTTCTTCATTTTCCCAAAGCATTCTGATCACCTCCCCCAAGCATTCTAATCACCTCATAGTTTGGCTCAATGAACTCGGTAATGAAATCTGCCACTGCCTGGCCTTTGATTGAGCCCTTGGTGAGTAAGTGATGTCAAATTCACATAACTCAACCACCCATTTTGTTAATCTTCCCGACACTTTCGGCTTAGATAAGATCTTATTGAGTGGGCAATCCGTGTAAACTTCAATCTTGTGCGCCTAGAAGTAAGGCCTCAGCTTTCTTGCTGTAGTGACTAACGCCAACGCCAACGCCAACGCCATCTGTTCGGCGGTGAGTACCTCATTTCTGCAGGTAACAGGGCTTTGCTGGTGTAATATACTGGCTTTTGTATTCCCTCATCTATCCTGACTAGTACTGACCCCGTAGCTACTGATGTGACTGACATGTACAAGTACAGTACTTCTTCTTCTAATGGCTTTGATAGGATTGATGTCTTACCAAGGTACTCTTTAATATTCTAGAAGGCTTTCTCGCACTCTTCGTTCCATTCCATTCCTTTGCCTTTTCTTATGGCTTTAAAGAAAGGCAAGCATTTGTCTGTCGACCTGCTGATGAACTGGTTTAATTAAGCAAGACAACCGGTCAGTTTTTGAATGTCTTTTAAGGTGACTGGGGACCTCATATCCTTTAGAGCTTTTATCTTTTCGGGGTTAACTTCGATTCCACTTTGATGGACTTGAAAACTAAGGAACTTTCCTGAAGATACCCCGAAGACACACTTATTTGGGTTGAGCTTCATTCCATATTTTATTAGTACTTCAAATGTCTCCCTTAGATCAACTTCGTGTCTATCAGGAATGATGCTCTTTGTCAACATGTCGTCTACGTATACCTCTATGTTTCTGCCGATCTGTCGGGCAAACATCTTGTTTACTAACCTTTGGTAAGTTGCCCCAACATTCTTTAGGCCAAAAGGCATCACTTTACAACAATATAGCCTCTGATCAGTTGTGAAGGCAGTTTTTTCCTCGTCTAGTTCAAACAATCTGATTTGGTTGTAACAAGAGTAGGCGTCCATAAAACTGAGCAGTTTATGCCCTGCAGTTGCATCAACCAATTGATCTATTCGGAGCAGAGAGAAGCTATCTTTTGGACATGCTTTATTCAAATCTTTGAAGTCTACATATATTCTCTATTGCCAATTCTTCTTCTTCATAAGGACGACATTGGCGACCCATTTAGGATACTGTGCTTCTCTTATTGACCCTACTGCCAGGATTTTTTCGACTTCCTCCTTGATCTCTCTACTCCTCTCGGGATTAAATCTTCGCCTCTTTAGAACGACCGGTCTTCACTTAGGATCAACTCCCAAGTAGTGGGAGATCACCTGGGTATCTATCACGGGCATGTCCTTATATTCCCAGGCGAACACGTCTTTGTATTCTTTCAACAAGTTAGCCAAATCATTTTGGGTTTGCTCCATCAGTTTGGCCCATAACTTGACCATCTGGTCAGGGTTACCTCCATCTATTGTGACCTCAATGGTCGGCTCTTCTCCTTGGTCTTTTCAGAGGTGTCTCTCTTGGGTCTAGATAGAACTGGGTTAGTGTTTCTGCCTGAATTTCTTTTTCGTTGACTTTAGAATAATCCATACCCCCTAACAGGACTATTTGCATCACATATGGCTCCGCCTTTTTTCTGTATACTGCTAGGTTTTCTTTCCTTGCTCATTCTTTTGAGCTCTTCATGACACCTACTCCCGCTTCAGTCGAGAATTTGACTGTTAAGGCATAGGTTGTCGTAACAGCCTTTGATTTGTTCAGGAAAGACCTTTCAAACAGAGTATTGTAGGGCCAATTCTCGACATCTACCACCACCAAGTAGAGGAGCACAGTTTTCTGGCAGGGGTAAGTCCCGATCTCAACTGGTAGCTTAACTGTTCCTAGAGATCTCACTTCTACTCCCCGAACCCCCTCAATGGGATTGTCAACGGATGCAAGTCTTTTCTCTGTAAGCCCAGCTGATCGAACACTCTGACACTCACAATATCTGCTGATCTTCTATTATCGATCAGCACTTTTCTTACTTCTTGGTGGCCAATGCGAACCAACACCGCAATTGCATGATTTGGTCTAACTTCGAGTCTGTATGCATCAGCCACGAAAAATACTATCGAGTCCCAGCCTTGTTTGAGCTGCTTCTAGTCGGGACCAACTAAGTTCACCTTAAGGGTTCTCTGGCCATCTATTGCCTCACGGACTTCAGTCATTCTCTCCCGGCTGCTTTTTCCCGTGTACGGTCATCTAAAGATCGTGTGATGGCTCCCCTTTCTGAGTTTCTCCTGGGTCTACTTTTTCCATCTTGGTCGTTCTTCGGGGGGTCCTTCTGCTAGTTTTCACCACCTTTTAGGACCATATCTTTCAAATGTCCCTCTCTGATAGCTTCTAGATGTAATCTCTTAGCTAGTAGCACTTGGAGGTTTCGTGACTACTTTCTTGGTAGAACTGACAGTACTTTGAAGTGTCTCCTCTAGTAAAATTGGATTGCTTTGGGAGCTTCTTGTACATGTTCTTGTCTTCTATTACGGTTAAGATTTCCTCTTGCTTTTGGGCTAGGGGAGTATAATTGGTGTACTGCCAGCTGAAGGGGTTATTACCTTTCTGGTCATCGTCTTTACGACCATCCTTGCCTTTTCCTGAATTCGTGGGGTATAAGTAAGGAAAGTCATCATGATTTAATGAGACTCTAACTTATTGAAGTAATTTTAATCTTATTTCTAGTCTTGCGTTGTTTGCGTATGGAATGTATTAGATCTCTTGTCTAATATGGACTCTGATATCTAAAAGGAAGTTTGCTTCCTTTTCAGAGTATGCTTCGAGACATCTTATTTGAGTACGACTCTTTCTCTACGTATTTGAGTCATGATTGTACCGAATTCAATAAAGTACACATGTTGTCACATTGACCGCCAACCAAACTCGACCAAACTTCATTTTACCCCGATCGGTTACCTGATCCCGACCAGGGGTTAACCCGATCATTCTAATCATGATCACGACAGCTGGCTAAACCCGAGCGATCCTGTTACCTTAGTTGGGTTACTTTCACCCGACCATCTGGGTAACCCTCACTAGGCATTTGTGAAGTTATCTTTAGCCAACTTAAGTCCATTTAGTTTAGATGACTCTTGGTGACACGTCATCCTTCCGAATATTGCCAATAACAATAGGTTATTCCAAAAAGGCTAGAGGAGGATACTTCTATAGTCCTCAAGAAAACAAAGTGTTTATATCGACAAACGCAATGTTTCTTGAGGAAAACTATATGAATGATCATAATCCTCGAAGTAAGATTGTATTAAATGAATTAGAACTTGGTTCGACTAGAGATCGATCAACAAAAGTTGTTGACAAAGTTGTTGTTTCATTAACATCTGATTGTCAGACGACTTCTACTCATATCACAATACCACCTAAACGTAGTGGGAGGGTTGTACGATAACTTGATCACTATTTAGGTATTGGAGAGGCATAGGATGTCATCTCTGATGTTAGTGTGGATGATCCATTGTCATTTAAAACATGTAATGGAAGATTCTGACAAAGAGGGATGGCTTAAAGTCATGAATCTCGAGATGGAGTCCATGTACTCCAACTAAGTCTAGGAAGACTTACCTGATGGGATAAAACCCATAGGGTGTAAGTGGATCTACAAGAGAAAAAGAGGAATAGACGGGAAGGTAGAGACCTTCAAAGCAATGCTAGTGGCAAAGGGTTATCCATTGTGGCCTATTTCGACTATGAAATTTATCAAATGGACGTCAAGACTGCATTCTTGAATGAAAATCTTAATGAGAGCATCTATATGATGCAACCAGAGGGATTCGTGTCCCAAGATCAAGAGCAAAAGGTTTGCAAGTTGCAAATGTCCATTTATGGACTGAAGCATGCATCTAGATCTTGGAACATCAAGTTTGATATTTCTATCAAAACCTATGGTTTCGAGCAAAACGTTGATGAACCTTGTGTCCACAAATGAATCATTGACAAGAAAGTAGTTTTCATGATCTTTTACTTGGAGGATATCTTACTCATTGGGAATAAAGTGGGAATATTATCAGAAGTAAAGGGCTAGCTTGCTAACCAATTCCAAATGAAAGATTTGGGAGAGGTAAGTTATGTACTAGGGATCCAATTAACAAGGGACCGCAAGAACAAACCAGTAGCATTGTCTCAAGCATCGTATATCAACAAGATACTTGTGCGATTCTCGATGGAGAACTCCAAGAAAGGTAATTTACCTTCCAAGCATGGAGTTCACTTGTGTAAGGAACAATGTCCAAATGCACCTCAAGAAATTGAGGATATGAGACAAGTTCCATATGTGTCAGCAGTAGGCAGTCTCATGTATGCTATGTTATGCACGAGACCTGACAGCTGCTTTGCAGTGGGAGTAGCCAGCAGGTTCCAGTCCAACCCAAGATTAGATCATTAGCTTGCAGTGAAGATCATTCTCAAGTATCTTCGGAGAACGAGAAACTATATGCTTATATATTCAGAACAAGATTTGATCCCGTTAGGATATACGGATTGCCGATCCATTTATAAAGACCTTAAACGGCTAAAGTGTTTGAAGGTCACCTAGATGGTCTGGGATTACGAGACATGTCTCATATGCTTTAATGCAAGTAGGAGATTGTTGGGATTTATGCCCTAAAGCTTGTAATTTGTAAATGTTATATATCCATTAATAAAAGAAGTAGTATTTTCATTCAATATATATGACTCATACGTGTATATTGTATGTGCTAAACATCTAAGATTGCTAGATGTTAATCTCAAACTGAGTATATGAACGTCATATACTGAGGAATTCGGGTTGAGACGTGCAATCTAAAGAGTCCGTAGAAAGAAAACAAAGCTGGGTACTTTATTTATGGTTAATCTATAGATGTGGTCTATTCCATAACGTACTGTGGTCTTATCATATACTGCACATATGGTGATATGAGAATGGAAGAACCTTATATGATGTGATCATATAGGACTGGGCCATGATCTATATGAATCTATCACCAAAATCTGTTAGTTGAAAAGATTCATATATATCAACAAATGATGGTTGTATATGGGTGATCTAAATCCTGAGTGTCTTGCTGACTCTTTCAGGTTAGATCGTGGTTTTTGACATACCAAGGGTGAGATCGGAGTTGCATTCCCGATCAATAACTCCGTATATTGGAATCATGGTTTGGCTTGTGGCTGGGAAGCTATGTATACAATAGAGGAATCCACTTCTTCTTGTGAGAAGTAGATGGATAGTTCCCTTAAGGGTTGATTCGGGACTTGAACGATTAAGAGCGCTCTCCTTCTTTCGTAAAGGAAGGAAGGATATAATTATTCATTAGAGAATCATTGGTATTTAAAGGAAAAGATATAATTAGAGAGGTATAATGAACTTTATGACCTAGCTCTAATTATGAAATACTTGTGGATGATCATACCATATGTAATAGATATATCGATGGACACTGATATTTTGGTTTGTGTAAAACATCTACAGTTACGAGAGTGCAACCCCGAGTTTTTAGTGGAATAACTCTGAGCTTAATAATCATGAAATATTAATTAAAGAGTTGTAATTAATTTTTCTCAGTATTATTGGAGGTCAAAACTATGGATCCTTTAGGTCTCCTTGCTAGCCCTTTACGATTATTGGTAACAAGGTTCACAGCTAATTGGATGATCCAATTAATTATGTTACGAAAGTAACTTGGATTTATTCTGGGAATTAATTAAATAATATGATTATTTAATTGATTAATTAAATCTAATTAAATAAATTGATTATTTAATTGACAAATTAATAATTAAGAATTATTAATTGTTAATTGAAGGTTACAGGTTTGAACCATGACTAATCCAAAAGGATTAAAAATTAATAAAGATTAGGATTCAAGTCTTAATGATAATATGTATTAATATAGGATTTGGAATCCTATTTTAACTGGGTACTGAAACCCTAGTCTCATGATTATATATATATATATATATATGTGTGTGTGTGTGTGTGTGTGTGTGTGTGTGTGTATGTGTGTGTGTGTGTGTGTGTGTGTGTGTGATATCATGAAACAAAAAATAACCTAACCCCCTAATACAAAGATAGAGAGAGTGTGGCTAGGAGAAGAAGAAAAAGAAAAGAAATTTTTTTTTAAGCTTGGCCAAATTCAAGGAAGAAGACATCTGGATCTTTATAGCCTCCATTCAAGTATTCTCGGAGTCCGTGACGTGCCCACACAAAGTTGCTAGATCTCGGGTCATAGCTCGGAAGGCTTAATGGTGAAGGATCGAAAAGAAACGAATAAGTGATCTTCAAAGGTATGAAAACAAATCCCTCCTCGTATTCGTGTATATCGAAAAGGTCCAAGATAATTTTAAAAACCTATCTTTTTTCCGTTGCGCGACTTACAAATATGGATTTCTATAATAGCATCTCTAATGCCAAAGTGGTTTGTGAAAAAAAGAGATGCCACATAGAATAAATAGACAGTCAATTAAAAAATGTATCTCCAATGTAGCTGTGCATATTCAACCTCATGCTGATGTTGCAAAAAAGAGTATTAGACATTGTCAACATGACCGTCTACTTTCAGACGGCTTATTGCACAACTATTTTTTAAGTTGACTCAGCAAGTATTTAAAATTGACATTAATTTCTCATCTATTTTTGGTAAGGACATTGTTATCCGAAGATTGTCACGGAGACTTTCCATACAACATTTCACCACGAGGTCAGGACTTCGCGGTTGGAGGGGGATGGGGAGGGGTACGAGTAGCCCGCCCGTCGTGGCTTCGAGGAGAAGGAAAAGAGATGGTGCTTGAGGTTCCCTTGCTTGTGTGGGGGTCTGGTCCTGGTCCTGGTCCCTAGTCTTGGTCCTTATTCCTAGTACCCTGTCCTGATACCCAATACCAGTACCCGGTCCCGATACTCGATACCGGATACTCGGTTCCAGTACCTGGTCTCTTATCTAGATCTCATCTATAGTTCCCCGACCTTAATAGCATGCAAGGAGGAGGGATATGTGCTCGTCAATGATATAGATGTGGTCTTGATGGATGAGACCACCCGGTAGTGATTATTCGCGCTCTAGTCCTTCTGATTGGGGGTTGAGCCAGTCCTGGTTGTTCTAGCTAGTCTAAATGAGCTTTTAATTCTTCTTGGGTGTGTTAGACCATGCTACTCTAGTCCCGGTGTCGGATCCTCAAGAAAAGGATCGAGCTCCCTCAGAGGGCATGGTTGAGCTTGGTTGGTTCTTTAGTGAGTCTAGTGGGGTTCCTTTGGTTTTTGGCATGGATTTAGACTTGCCCCACTAGTTATGGTGGTAGATCCTCAAGAAGGCTGCTCGCTCCCATAGAAAAGGTACGGGGAGCTCCTCGGCTCCCCAATTCCCCGACTCCTTTCTAACTGGTCCAGAAGGTCTTTCCCTTTTTTTATTTGTGACTTGACATGCAAATAGGTGGATAAGAAAGCTATGACCAGTAAGGTCGGAGCCTAGCTCCCATACATGCATAATAAAGGAGATAGTAGGGAGAATGACAATTTTTTTGATAGAATTGGACTAACCTAGGGGGAAAAACCATCACAAGTGATCAGATGCTGAAAAACCCCTAGACAGTATCCAAATGAGATAGTGATCATTATATGTGTATATATGGATAAGCCATGCTCCGTGGAGCTTACAAAGTAGCCAAGTATTACAACACAAGTGATCCGGAGAGCTTATAGTACCTCCCTAGAACTAATTGTAGGGGGTTTTAGTATACAAATAACTAGGTAGCATGAAAGCCAATGTAGGGTTTTCTCTAGAAAACCAATCGTCCTATAGTAGCATTTCCGCTTGTCTTAAAAGGGCAGCATAAGGGCTTCCCTTTGGAAAGCCCCCTCCACCACATCAATGAGGTTTCTTTGGAGATGAGATTGCTGGAGAACACTCTAATATAGTGTAAAAGAGAGTCATGGTTTGAAAGGAGAGAGCGCTTCCGAAAAATTAGGCGTTGACTTCTGGACAACACCTAGACTGGATGGAGCGATACTCCACGGTTGGAGGGGCTTGGGAGTGGATCGGCGAGCCTAGTCACGGTTCGGGGTGCGTTAAAGATACCAGGCTTAGGTGCATGCAGCGGGTCCACCGGTTATGTTGGACCGGGTGAATGGGACCGCTGGTCGTATGGGATCGAGCGATGCCAATGGTTAGCCTGGACCGGTTCCTAGGAGTGCTGGTACTGGCCGTGACAAGAACTGGTCATGACACAAATAAGGCAATGCTAGCAAAGTATCGAGTCATTCATGGGTGAATAAACCATGATTATCATTCATATGCGTATATGGCTTACAGCTTTAATGGGTGAATTACTCAATCTTTCTCTCCCTCTCAATTTCTTTACAGTGGAGGTTCCCCTCAAAGGAACAAGTCGTTCTATGATTGGAAATTATACAATTGGAGGTCCAGTCGTTCTATAGTAGCGAAGTGCTCCTTTTTATTTCTCAAGAGTCCAACCCTTAATTCTTCTTGAGTTTGGGTATTTAAAGAGTGCATTGGATATGGTAGGTGAGAAAGGTCCTCTAGTGGGGGATCCCTTGGCCCTATCCTCACCGTTCCTTTGCATTGGGCCCATAGTGGCAAATGCCTTGAAGGGCTGCAATTGCTCTAGATGTGCCCTAGTGCTGACTAGGTGGTTAAGTAGGTAGGTTAGAGACCTCTCATTTAGGCGGGATAACCGTGAGGAGATCTTCAGCGTCCGTTGATACCGGGCATAGACACAACACACGCCCTAGATGGCTAGGATGGTCCCACTTATGCCTTAGTGTACATGTGGGTGCTTAATAGGCGATTAAGTAGCGTTTTCCTCGATTCTGGATGGATAGGGATGCTTGAGCTAGAAGGAGAGGCCGCTTTCACAAGTGGTGCTTGCTGGGGGACAGTGCCAGCGTCTGCCACGCTGCCACTGTCAGACGCTTCTTTCCAACATTTCCCCTTTCTGCCTAGGTGCTTTTTGCATCCCATTTGCCTGCAGAAACTCGGGTTCCCCTTTGGTGATGATTAGAGTTGACCTCTGGTAAGGGTGAGCTGGACAGCCATCCGATAGTCGGTGCTGATTGACGGGGTGCGATCAAGGTCGTCGATACCTTATATTTCCCATTGCTTATCAACTGAACGTAATTAAAGCCCACCTACCCCCGTCCTCTACTAGGGTTCCCTTCTTAATCTAGTCGGTCTATCTGCTAGAGCTTGCATCAGCTGTTCACGGATCTGTTGGTGACCTTGGTGGTGATTCTGGATTGTTCTTTAGTACCTAGGGCGTCTTGACCCCTCTAGGAGAATTTCAAGGTTCTCAAACGGCTCACTTGGGTGCAGTCGGATGAACCAGGTCATCGCGATACGCCGGTTGGTCCCAGTGGTATTGGGAATCATGGTACTGATCGAGGACCAATCTTGGAGGGCGGAGCTGGGTCACGCCAAGCCTGGTTATTTCGGGACCGGGGCAACTCGATCGGGAATTTCTGGTCTGATCCCGGCTCTACTGCGGTACACAGGGGAAAGTGCTTCCTTGATTCTTTGACCATTTTTGGAGGTTAATAGAAATAAAATAAAAAGGAAAAAAGGAAAAAAAAATTAAACACGTCATTAAAAATAAATGTGTTTTAAACAGAAACATTGCAGATCAAATTTTGAGTTAATTGTATATCAAGTCTATATTTATGCCATATAGAAAGTAAGTCTTTTGATATTGTTGTCATGTCAATGAATTTTTATATGCGAACCACTTTTGCATTAGATGCTCTTATATATATATATATATATATATATATATATATATATATATAATCTTTCTACTGTCAGTTCGTCTTGATATAAAATATATCAGGACGAAAAATGTGGACCACAGATTATGGAGAAGTTTTGACAAGTGTATACATTTTGAGTCAACGTATGTAAATCTAATAATCTACATTCTTCGTCCTGATATATTTTATATCAGGACGAACCGATCAGGACGAACCGACAATAGAAAAATTGTATTTATAATTGTTACTCGTTTTGATATTGGGATAATATATTAAAAAGTAAGGCCCTGCC